>CAUYRT010055105.1:0-14561 GCA_963574885.1 Lepilemur ruficaudatus
CCAATTAATTTCTTTCTATTATTAGTAGAGACGGGGTCTCGCTCTTGCTCAGGCTGGTTTCGAACTCCTGACCTTGGGCAATCCACCCGCCTCGGCCTCCCAGAGTGCTAGGATTACAGGCGTGAGCCACCGCGCCCGGCCGGTCAGAGTACTTTCTTATGGTCAACTGTGGAGGTGGCAGATTTCATTGATTCAGGCTTCTGGACCACAGGCAGGTTGGCATTATCCAATGTGAGAGAGCCAAGCGTTCCAAGTTCAGTGCCAATGGACAAAACGTGGAGGAAGGTCAACAAATGCTCTTGGTGACCTTCCTTTTACTCACCTCCTCCCAAAATGAGTGTTGCCAATTGCCACTGAAGGATGTATTTAAGACACTTGCCAATTCCCACAGGAGTCATGTTAAAGGAGCACATGGGATCTCCAGCTATCGTATCAGCTCCCAGCTGTAAGACCACTGCTTTGGGATTAAAGGCTTGGTATACCTCCTTTAGTACACTGTAAAAAGGAGAAAAGATACAAAACATCAGAAAAAGATAGGTCAATTTTGTCTAGGGGGAGTGGGCGTGGTGGGGTGAGTTGGAGGTATAGTTGAATCAGGAAATAGTTACAGAAAAAAATCACAACCTGTCAAACTCATCAGATTTTCTATCTAAAATGGGTGAATCAGACTATATATATAAATGATACTTTAATAAACCTGACTTACAAAAAATTTCCCCCAACTCCGCCCTCACCAATGAACAGATTTGCCCCTCTGTTTTAAAACTCAGAAGTCCTTGAAATATTCATGTTAATTTAGCTTCAACAGCCATAGGACACAGCACACACATTTACTCCATTTTAAAATCTGGGAAAATAAGACATATGCATTGAATACTTATTAAAGATTTTTTCTGATAACTTAAGATTGTGACCATACTTGGAGTTTAACACCTGGTTATCAGTGGGGGCTGGGGGTGAGGAGTACATGCTTTGAAAGCATAGATTTTATCAGCTTACTTTTTATTATGCAAAAGGACTAGAGGGTTATGAAATACAGTCCTCCCTGGTGCATATGTAGCCAGGGTATCATAAGGAAGGGAACTGTTACAACTGATCTAAAGTTATAAATCTGAAAACACCCTAAAGAACAAATTGTAGTGGGTAACAATGAGCATAATTTTGGGTAGAATCATTTAATGCTATTCAATCAACCTAACTGCTTTCTTTGATAGTTAGAAACCTTATAGATGAAAAGGAAGATGTCAATGTGACAGATGACCTTAGTCAGGATTCCAATATTATCATTAATTGAACATTGACAATGTCCAGAGTGCATTCCTAGGAGTTATAAGGTCCCTACTCTCAAGGGGCTTACAATCTACTTTCCAGACAAAACATATACCAGTCCTCAAGGGCCTGAGTGCCTCTTACAGAGACATATAAACAAGTGCAAATTAACATACTTCAGAGTTGAGAAAATACAGAGTCCAAAAGTGATCAAAAATGTTGAGGTTAATGACCCCCTCATAATCAACATGTCAAATTACACCAGTGCAGCGAAATCAGAAAAATCCCAGATCCTTCTGAAACTGCAAGAGGAATTCAGGAACATAAAATGCTGTCCTCCCAAATTCATATGTAAGCAGGGTATTGAAACTGTTGAATAGTGCTCAGCCACAGAGGCAATCTTTGACTCAAAGGACTGTTTTGTTTTGATTCCTCATCTACACAAATATTGAATGATCATAGAGATTATAAGATTATAAAAATTATGACATATGGTCCTTAATACAAGGATATTTGGGTCTGTTCTCTCTTTCATGTGCTTATCTCCTGGGTGCAGAGGGAAGATAAGCCACCTGAATAGTTTAGACAACACTTATTGAACATCTACATGTACAGAGCACTCCGTAAGCTGCTGCGGGGAGACACAGAAGAAGGTGTGATGTGTGTTCTGAAAAGGTTTCTAGCAAGGGAGAGGAGATGGAGGCAAGCAAGACTAATGTTCTCTTCATTCATTCTTTCCCTCACTTACCACACACTGACTGAATGCCCACTGTGAACTCAGCATGTAACTGCACCACATGCTGTGGGGATAAAGATGACCATGGCACAGTTCCTATCTTCATGTAGCCCAGAATAGAGGGAAAGACTCAGACTATGTCAATAAATAATTAAAGTACAATGATAAATGAAGTATCAGAGCTGGCATAGAGGAGGGAGTAATCAACTTTTCCAGAAGATGTCAGAAAGGGCTCTACAGAGGTAACTCTTGACTTAGGTCCTAAAAGATGAGAAGAACTACAATGAGCCAACTCTCAAGATGGCTAAAATGAAAACAATGGTAACAACAACAGTTCCTGGTGAGGATGTGGAGAAACTAGATCACTCACATATCTTGCTGGTGGGAATGTAAAACGGTATGGCCACTCTGGAGAACAGTCTGGCAGCTCCTGTCACAACTATTAATAAAAATGGACTCACCATATGACTCAGCAATTGTACTCATGGGCAATTTATTCCAGAGAAATGAAGACTTATTTTCATGTAGGAACTTGTACATAAATGTTTATAGCAGCTTTATTTGTAATAAACCAAAAACTGGAAACAACTCAGATGTAGTTCAACAGGTACATCCCTACCATGGGAATATTGCTCATCAATAAAAAGGAACAAACTATTGATACATGCAAAAAATTTGGTGGCTCTCAAGGGAATTATGCTAATGAATAAGGCCAATCTGAAAAGAATATATATTGCATGATTCCATTTATATTACATTTGTGAAATAGTAACTATAGACATGGAGAATGGATTTGTGGTTGCTGAGGGTTAGGGTTGCTGAGGGTTAAGGAGTAGCACTAGGGAGCCTTTTGATGGTGATACAATTCTGTATCTTGACTGTGGTTTTTATGAAAGGCTACCTGTGTGCATAGAGCTGTTCTCTCTCTCTCTTCTCTCTTCACCCCCACCTACACATGAGTGCATGTATAGCTGGTGAAATCTGAATAAGCTCTATGGATTGCATCAGTATCTATTTTTTGATTTTGATGCTGTACTGTAATTGTGCAAGATGTCAACATCGGAGGAGGCTGGAAGAACGAGGCATGGGACTTCCCTGTACGTTTCTTTAGAACTTCGTACAAATCTGCGATTATTTTGCATTAAAAAGTTTTTTAAAAAAGTATAGCAGTTCATAGGCATGTGGGGTGAAGGTAGGGGAGTTGAAGTCAGGGATGGCTGTAGGCGTTACTGGTGGGGGACAAGGTTCAGCGAGGGAAGTGCATATGCAGGAGCAAGGGGGCTTCAAACAGGGAGCGGTGGCATGAGGCTAGAGAAGCAAATGTGGCCTACAAATGCCAGGCAGGCGAATGAGTTTGGACTTTTGCTTAAAGGGTAGGAAATGTTTCAAACGTGTGTGTGTGTGTGTGTGTGTGTGTGTGTGTGTGTGTGTGAGTGTTGGGGGCGTGATTAGATTTCCATTTCAAAGATACTAGAGTCCTAGTGTAGTATACCTACTCTAAAGGTTGATCAAGGCTTTTGCAACAATATAGGCCAATGACAGCAAGGATGGGGAGGAAGAGATGGATTTGGGACATATTTCCAAGGCAGCATTGCTAGGGTTAATGTAGAGTGACCCACAAGAAAAGCATACACATATAACATTTATGAGCATTTGGTAATCAGGAGAAAGGAAAGGATAAAGGTAGGCAGGTGTTTCTGGAATAGTTGTTTTAATTACAGCCAGTTAGGGAAAACGAGTTCTCAAGGAGTTCTGATAAAGAGGGCTCTGGATGTGTAGAGAAAAGGGTAATTATAATAGAAGCTTTGAAAAAGGCAGGCTATTTTATACATGGTGCAAAATTCAAAGCAACTGAAGTAAGGACAGACAGCTTACAGAGGGCTGAATGGTGGACATTCTTGAATTCAAGACTGGAAGTTTTCATTTCATTTGAGAGTCAAATGGGAGCCACTGCAGAGGTATGAGGTAAGTACTGATGTTGCTAAAAAATTATGCTTAGGAACTTTGCATTTTTGCTCGCATGTAAGGCCAAAGTGAGAAAGTCTGGAGGCAGAGGGGGTTGGAAAAAAGGGTATTAAAGTGTTGTAGGCATGAGGGCAACAAGAAGCAAGGTAAGGTAAATTTGGAAAAAATTTACAGAGCTAGGTGACTGAGTAGGGGTGGAGGGTCAAAGGAGAAAACACACTGTGGCCATTCCTCCAGAATTCCCAGGAGAAGAAAAGTTAACCTTTTCAGGAACTGCTAGACTATTTTCAACAGCGGCTACACCATTTTACATTTCCAGCAGCAATGCATGAGGGTTCCAATTTCTCCATATCCTTGCCAACACTTGTATTTTCTGTTTTGTTCTATTTTGAATTAATTATAGCCATCCTAGTAGGTGTGAAGTGCTACCTCATTGTGGTTTTGATTTGCATTTTCCTGCTTATTACTGAAGTTGAATATCTTTCCATGTACTTATTAGACATTTGTATATCTTCTTTAGAGCAGCAATATCTATTTCAGTCTTTGGCCCATTTTTAAACTGGGCTGTCTTTCTAACATTGAATTGTAGGAGTTCTTAATATATTCTAAATGAAGTCCCTTATAAGATATATGATTTGCAAATATTTACTCCCATTCTGTGGGCTATCTTTGCACATTCTCAACAGTGTCCTTTGGAGCACAAAAGTTTTTAATTTTGACAAAATCCAATTATTTTTTCTTTTGTTGCTTATGCTTCTGATGTCATATCTCAGAGACCTTTACTTATTTGAAGGTCATGAAAAGTTACATCTGTGCTTTCTTCTATGAGTTTTATAGTTTTAGCTTTTACATTTAGGTCTCTGATCTATTTTGAGTTAATTTTTGTACATGGTGTAAGAGTCCAACTTTATTCTTTTGCATGTTTATATCCAGTTGTCCCAGCATCATCTGTTGAAAAGACTGTCCTTTCCCCCACTGAATGGGCTTAGCTCCTTTATGTAAAATCAATTGACTATAAATGTGTTTTTTTTCTATACTCTGAACTCTGTTCCATTGATTTATAAGTCTGTCCTCATGCCAGCAGCATACTGTCTTGACTACTGTAGCTTTGTAATAAGTTTTCAAGTTGGGATGTGTGAGTTTTCCAATTTTGTCCTTCCTTTTCAAGATTGATTTGGCTAATCTGGGTTGAATTTCCATATAACTTTTAGGATCCGTCTGTCAATGTGTGCAGAAGTCAGCTGTGACTTCCAGCTTCATTTTGACCATGCCAAATCTGTCGTCTTACCTCTTCTATTCCCTATCTCTGTTAATGCTATCCATTTTTTTCAGTCACCCATCTTCAAAACTATGAAGCCCTTTCTGATTCTTCCTTTTTCCTGTTCCCCTTCAATTACCAGTCTTTCGCCAATCTGTCTCCCAGTCCTTCCTTCCCACTCCCACTGTCGTACTCTAATCTAGCCCTTATGACCTCCTTCGTGGATCACACCAATAACTTCCTAAATAGTTTCCCTGCCTCAGGTCTCTTCCCTTCCCAGTCCTTTACACAACTACCATCAGATTAATTTTCCTTAGGGATAGTTTTGATCAAGTTGCTTCCTTACTCAAAAATCTTCAACGTCCCTTGGTTGTCTTTAGATAATGCTTACAATTCTTAGGGTATGATCCAAAGACCTTCATGATCTGACTCTAGACTACTTTTTAAATCTTATTTTTTGATAGTTCCTTAACCTATATTATTCTTTAGGCAAACTGAACTCTCTCCATTATTTACCTCACTCACCTTGCATTTTCCTGCAAGTCAGCTTTTTGCCCTGTACTTCCTTGTGCCTGAAAGTCACCTTTGTACATCTCGACCTCACAGCCATTCTTCAAAGCCTAGCTCAAATTTTATCTCCTTCATGAATGAAGATGATAATAATGATGACAGCTAAAATTTATTGAGCACTTTATATAAAACAGCACTATTCTATGTACTTTATATGAATTATCTCATTAAACTCTCATAACAATTCATAAGTGGTATGGTTTCGATACAATTTGTTTGGCTCTGCCAAGTCTCATGTTAAAGTTTGATCCCCCAAAAGTTGGAGATGGGGCCTGGTGGAAGGTGTTTGGGTCATGGGACTGGATTCCTCATGAATGGCTTGGTGCCGTTCTCATAGGAGTGAGTGAGTTTTTGCTCTTAGTTCTGGTGAGACCTGGTTGGATTTTTTTTTTTTTTTGAGACAGAGTCTCACTCTCTTGCCCGGGCTAGAGTGCCATGGCGTCAGCCTAGCTCACAGCAGCCTCAAACTCCTGGGCTCAAGCGATCCTCCTGCCTCAGCCTCCCGAGTAGCTGGGACTACAGGCATGCGCCACCATGCCCGGCCAATTTCTTTCTATTTTTAGTAGAGACGGGGTCTCGTTCTTGCTCAGGCTTGTCTCAAACTCCTTAGCTAAAGTCATCCTCTTGCCTCAGCCTCCCAGAATGTTAGGATTACAGGTGTGAGCTGCTATGCCTGTCCTAGTTTTTTTTTTTTTAATTATGTAAAAGTGTGTTTAATCATTTAAAATGGGATGTCTGTAGTAGCAAAGATGTGAAATCAACCCAAGTACCCATAAATACTTGAGTGGATTAATAAAATGTGGTATATGTATACCATGGAGTACTATTCAGCCATAAAAAAGACAAATTAATACCTTTTGCAACAATCTGGTTGGAACTGAAGACCATTCTCCTAACTGAGGTGCCTCAAGAGTGGAGAAACAAACACCACATGGAACTAACTGATGAGCACACGTGTGCACAGAGGGAAATGAAACTCAGTGGAAATCAACTAGGGGAGAGGAGGGAGGAGGGGACAGGCGGGAGGAGGGGAGGGGCAAAAATCTACCCAATGGGTACAATGAACACTATTTGGGTGACGGGCACACCCTTAGCCAGGACTCAGGCATTATTAAAGTGATCCATGTAACCTAAAACATTTGTAACACCTTAATATTTTGAAATAAAAAAACAGATCTTGTTGTTAAAAAGAGTCTGGCACCTCCCTGCCCTCTCTCTTGCCTGCTCTGTCACCACGCGATCTGCACGCGCAGCTCCCCTTTGCCTTCCACCATGAGTGGAAGTAACCCGAGTCCCTGGCCAGCAACAGATACTGGCGTCAGACGCAGACTTCTTGTACAGCCTGTACAAACCTCTGAGTCAAACCTCTTTTCTTTATAAATTACCCAGCCTCAGGTGCTCCTTTAAAGGAACACAAATTAAGACAACAAGATACATATTATTTAAAATTCTATTTTGTAGGTGGGGAAACTATAATACAGAGAGGTTAAGAAATCTGTACGAGATCACACAACTATTAAGTGGCAGAGCTGGTTTTCAAACCCAGGCAGCCTGGCATCAGAGTCCTGGCTCCAACCCACTACTATGTACCTGCCTCCACAACTGATTGAGCTACTGTGCATCAGGTACATTAGTTCATCTAACAGCAGCCGCAGCCGCAGCTTTACTGGGAAGAGTGTTAATCTTGCCAAGCAAGCTTTGATTTTATTATTCCCTCATTTAAAAACCTTCGGTGGCTCCCCAGATGCTTACAGAATCTGGTACAAATTTTCATGGCTCAGAATTCCAGCTCCTCCATGATGTGGTTTCCACCCACTTTTCCAATCTTCTTTGCAACTTCTCCTGCTCATGCATTTTACAGTACAGCCAAACTAAACCACTGCTATCCTTTGTACGTAGCTTAGCCTCTCCTGACTTTGATCTTGCTGTACCCTCTGTGTAGAAAGAACATCCTTTCCTCCAATCTCTGTATACTCACTTGATCCAGATTTTATAAACACACATACACATTCACACACTTCGTAAAGATACAGTAATTAGCTATCCTTTAGAACACAGATCAAATGTTACCTCTTCAATTAAGCCTTTTCCTGAAGTATCTTCTCCCTTTGAATGCCCACAGCATTGTCTCTTATGGTTCTTACAAGTTTCTATGTTTTATTTTATTCAAATGTGTGTGAATATGAAAATCAACCTCTATCTATCTATCTAACATTTTAAAATTTCCGCTAACTTCCTTGAGGGTGGAATCAATACTTTATACACAGTAGGCATTCAATAAATAGTCATTAAATGAATAAATGAATGAAATATCACTCCAGATTGCTTTTGGGAAAGTTCCCGTAACCACTGTGACAGTACTGTTTTCTACATGGCAAATCATTAATTTTAGGTTTTGTGAAAGTATAAAATCTCTTACCCAGAAAGGAGGGGGAGGACAGGCATCTCATTACACTACATTAGTAACTTCCCCATAAACACACAAGACACTCATTTGAAATGCAGTTTTCTTGACGAGAAACCTGAGCCTTCAGTATTCAGTAGTCTGGTTTTCAGAGAAGGCTCTGCACATGAGGAAGAGAAGCTGCGGCAGCTTCTTCTACGGGCCTGGATTTGGGGGCAGGGGTGGGCGCTGAGGAGGATAAAAGCCAGGGCTGATGACATTAATGATGCTTTTAGATAACAGAAAAGCCCAAGAACAAAATTGTAGAGTTAATCTCTTTTCTTTTATTCTATCAGGGTAGCCCACAGCTTCTACTGTGTGCCCTTGAGGTCACTCACTGGTGCCACTTTTACGTCTAATAACAGGGGCTGGATGTGTTTTGTTATTTAGATAATTAAAATCCTAAAAGATTCATCTCGGGGCAATGGGAGGTAGGTCTGGTAACCCCAACTTGTCCCTCCAGCGAGGCCTCTGATGGGTACGTGCTCCCAGCAGGTTCATCTCCTGACTTTCTGGCTTGTGTATCAGCCTAGACCAGCCTTGTCATCTTCACGTTTTCCAACAAGCACTCTCAGCACCCTCTAGAGACTCCTTCAATAGAGTTTGAAGAAGTGGGAAATTCAAAGTTGAAAAACCAAGAAGGGTAGGATTCAGTGAGAGAGGAGAAAGAAATATTTGCTACTAATGCTTTGAGTTCCCAAAGTCAGCCTGAGAAAAGTTATTGCCAGCAGCAAAACCTCTTTCTAAGATATAAATTTTAAACCTATTGCATTTGATAGGATTCAGAGGGGGATTGTGTCAAGGACCCAAAGTATCACTCATCAGTCCCAAATGGGAGCTGTTTTAACTTTTCATAGGTATGCTTTCTCTAAATTCACTCAATCCTATCTCAACCCAGGTACTGCTGACTCATTCTGCAACAACTCAACCTGCTAGGGGACACAGCATACGGTAAATGCCTCAGTGACTCCTGGATATCTATTCCAAATGGTTCAGGGATGCAGGGAATTGTGGAGGGATAGTGGTGGTGGGGGTCCCTGCAGTGGAGGATGATGTGTCATTTTGCTGGGGGCCATAGGTACTTCTTGGAAATATCCAAAAGACATTCAATTTCCTAAAAGTTTCTTTTTCTGCTTTTAGCATCAGACAAGCTTTACTGGTTCCACAAACAACTAAAATATGTAAAACAAAAAAACCCAAACCCATAAAATAAAAACAAAGCTCAAACCCCTAAACCAACCAACCAACCAACCAACCAACAAACAACCTCACATCCCTTTTGCTGTTTTAATTTTCACAAGGTAGTTTCTTAACATTTTAAAGGGGCATCTTTTCTCTCACTGCTGAGCTGAGTCCATTATATAGAAACAGATTCTAATTGGCATCTCTTTCTAACACCCCTTGTAGTAAGTAATTCTACTCATCAATTATATGTCACCTTGGCAACAGAAAGGGCTGTGCACTATTTTTAGCGTAGTATTACTTATCTCTGCTATACCTCTTGGAAGTAAACTATTCTCATTCACACAAGGGAAAGTGAGTCATCCAGAATTAAAGGACCTTACCAGTGGCCTGGAGTGAATCGTCAGAGCTAGAATTAGAACACTAATTCTAATTCGAATTCAATGCTCTCGTCACCAAATCCCAACGCTCTCTGGCTCTCTTCATTCTGAAAGGCCAGAAGCCCCAGGAAGCAGAGTATATATTATCTGGGCAGGGGGTAGGGTAGGCGGAGAGGCAGGCCGGTTTGGAGAGTTAAGCTAAAAAACAAAACAAAATGGAAGAAGACTTAAAGAATACGAGTCCTAAGGCGAGCTGTGCTGATGGCCCTTTATTTGATCTGGGGTAGGTCACTGCACTATGCTCTACAATCACCAGGACTGCTCATAGTGTAGATTGCATTCTGCTTTGTGTCACATCATTTGAGCGTACATGTCTCGTCGGTCCCCCTGTGCAACTCCCCTAGCACCTAGCTCAGGGAGAACGCTAGACTTGGAGTCAGATGAACTTGGATCCAGCGTTTGCATGGCCACTTGGACAAATCACTTCTCTGAACCTCAGTTTCCTTCTCTGTGAAACAACAATAATATTCTCCCCCTCACAGGGTTATTGTGAAGAATAAATGATACAACATTTGTGAAAGTTTTCTCCCAGCACCAGGCATATAGCGAGCACTTCATAATGTTGAATGAATAAATGAATGGCCTTAAGTCAGGCCCTTTGAGTGCTATGTTAATTCTTTCAGCCCACTAGGATACTGGTGAGTTCAGCACAGCACACTAGAGCAGTGACTTCCTGAATAGTACTCTAACGGTCTCCAAAGGCAGGGAGAAATTTCATAGTGTCACTGCCCGGTTATACCTGTTCTGGGAATACAGTAATTCATTTTCCAGTGCTGCCAATCTATTACCTTTCACCAAACACAAAATTCACTTTAAGAAGGGGCAGAAATACAAGTGCCTTTCTGTTACATAGAGGTTGGGAGAATATATTATTAAAATTGAAACCGACTTCTCTGATTTCTTAGGCAAAAAATCAGATTGGAAGCCAAACAGCTATTTGGCCTTTGCAGACCCTGGATAGCGATGCCCTTGGGGGAAAGGGGAGACCTGGAGTCGTTCCAAACTGTAGTTACAACATTTGTGTGTATATTTACTGCTTTTGCTGATGCTCTCTGCACTTAGTTTTTACTCTCTAAGTCTTGAAGAATTCACAATTTACCCAGAATACAGTTTAATACGTACGGGTAGAAAATATAGGCCTATATCTCTGTTTCTCATTTCCTAATCATATTTTCTATTCTCCCTATATAAGTGATACTTCTTCTTTTTCAATTCAATTGCTTGGCTTTTCGAACTTAGGTGGACAATGATGATTTGTTAACAATAAACATGCCCCTAGCCCTTCCCTCACCCTTCCTTACCCCTGAGGGCCTCCCTAAGATTCAAAGCTGAAATCCTGCCATATAGTTAGCACCTGGCCCAGCTCATCAAAATATAATATCCTTTCCCAGATGATTGGAAATCTCTGCAATGCCGTCACACAATGAGGTGTGCAAGAAAGAGTTTGGGGATTGATTTTCATCATTAACTTGATATTGCATGGTTTTTGCGGGACTTAAAAAGAAATGCATTTTTATTACTTTTAAGTACTGCACACAGAGAAACTCCAGCTCATCATATTTTAACAGTTATTTTGCTGGGGCAGGATGTATTTTAAACATGCCTATGTTAGAGTGTCTGGTGGATCATTTAGGATCAGTGTCCTGTTGCTTGATGAAATCCAGATCACTTCAATGAAATCCAGATGGGGAAACTAGATCTCTGGCAATGGCTGCCAGATCTTCTCCATATGAAATCTCTCTAGTCTGTATGCAAATTCAAAACTCCATATCCTGGAAATCCCAAACCAATCAAGTAGCGCTCCGCTTCTTAGTTACTGGACTAAACACAGGGAAGCGATTCATTCTTCCCTGAGGAAATAAGCATTTCTTACATACATCTATCTTGGCACAAAAAGGGCTGGCTAAGCGAATTAATAGTGTAAACAGGACTGCACTGGGGAATGTTTGTCCTACTTAGGAGAATAAACTTTTTATGCACTTTGTGCACATCCACTTACATACAAATAATTGATATGCTAATTACAAATGATTCTTAAAGCCCCTTCCCTGAGGTGCTATACTGTGCTGTTAGTCCAGTTTGATTACTAGCATGTCCAGCGCTTGAAAGTAATAAAAATGCATTTAAAAATATCCCATGATCCAGACTGGCTTTCCTCTAATTAGGCTGAGTTAGTGAGGCTTGCCTATATTTAGATAGGATAGATATTTTTCCACTTCACCAGTAACATATTTAAGATGGTCCCCCACCCCAGTCCATGCCCCCATCCCTCTCCATCTTTCCCAGGACGCTTGTGCATGGAGCTGCCATGCACGGACCCCTTCGCCTCTGGCTCACTATGCGATGGCACTTGTATCATCTGTAGGCAAACAAGCTGCCATTTGCTTCTTAACCTGTTAGCTGGTTATTTGATATAGCTTTTTTTGAGGAGTTTTTTTTTTTCTTTAGTCCTTCTTTAAGTACCAATGGGCATGGCTCTTTCCTGATAGCACAATGGATAAGAATGCACACGGACCAAAGTCCAGCCAAATGGAGCGTCAGACTTTTTCATCAGGTGCTGGATACCGGATTTAACTAAATCACTGTACAGTCCATGTCAACAGAACACAACGGGGCAGCTCATCAGTCCTGGCAGCTGCTAGGTATATGCAACGTCAGGCACAGTTGTTCATAGGCGCAACATGTTGAAGCAGATTCTAAACAGTAGTTCCTCTAGGCTAGACTGAAGGGACAGAGTAGTGACTAAAGAATATAGGAGGAGGATTAGGGCGTGAGTAGGGGGTGCTTGGTGGAGAGCAGATGAGAGGAATAATAAGAATTTTGATGTTAGAACATCCTGTGAAACTCAGAGTCAAGTTCGTGATTCTTTTCAGGGCAGCCCTATGTTAAAAGGTGTGATTTTCAAGATTTTCATTTAGGAGCAAGGTCTTTCTGTCTCTAGAGAGTCTCAGAACATGGTCTAGCACCAGAACCTACTCAACTGCTGCCAAAGAATCAGGTCACTTTCTCCAGGGGGCAGTGATCAGTCAGCACTAAGACAGGAGGGAAGATGCACATCAGAGTAATAGAACAAACCCACAGAATTCCAGAAGACTGTCCTCCTTGATGCAAATGAGAAAATATTACCTATGAAGACCTGTTTGCTTAGGGTGGGGAAGGGGGGATGACATGGTGGCACGGTAACAGAGGGAACGGCCTGATAAAGGGTAAAATGTTTTACAAGTTATCTCTTTAAATCCACCCCCCAATCTTTTTGGGAATTAAAACCAGCATCCTTGCCCTACGCCAGTAATCAGAAGGGCAGAGGAGTATCCTTTGTATCACAGGAGATGGCTCAACCAAAGTGTCAGGGCAGAGGTCACAAGATTGTCTATACCAGAGATGCTATAGTTAAACAGCAATAGCCCAAAGCTGAAAACTCTCTTTACAAGCTCTGTATTTCTGCTTATAGATAGGACAATGGTACTTTAAGATGAGAGTCTGCCATTCTCCTCATTTGCTCCTCATTCTCAATATCGAAGAGAAATTGATAAACTTCTATTTTCTTCTCCTCAAATCACTTGTCTTCATTCTTCTGATGTAGTCTTGGGGACAAGTGCCGAACTTTCAGTAACAGCAGGGCTACTTGGTGTAGTTCAGGAATTGGTTATGAAAGACACTGGTTAAGAGGGTAGGAGAAGAATACTATAAGAATACCCTCTAACCATCTGGATTTAAAGCCTTAAGGATTAGGTGAGGGAAAACCCCAGTTCTCCACTGCAACCTTAAACAAATCTTGAGGGCTGGCAAGGTGAGCTCACTGACTGAGGGTTCAGGACAACTCAGATAATGAAACACAGTAACCCCCTCCTCCAAATTAGCCTACATTCAGAGGCACTTAATGCCTTTTGGATTTAATATGTTAAAAGACACATCAAACTAGGAATAATAAATGAGTGGCCCACTTTGGCTTCATTTCCACCTATGGCTAACATTAACAGTGAATTTAATTAGTGTCTGAGTCATCCATTTTCCAGAAACAATAGGTAATTTTACATCTGCCATACCACAGAGAGGCAGGATAGAAGTTTATCAAATAGAACAAAAGCATTTAATACAAATACCTTACAGAAGGTTGAATTCAATGTGTAAGGCTTATAAAATGAATTAGCAGCTTCTTTTACCTTTATCATTGGGCCAACATGAGCTAGTGATTATCAAGGTAGTGTAGCTGTGACCAACTGAAGTGAGGTAGAATAAGTTCATAAAGAATTTTTACCAGCTCTCAGATTGTAATGAAAATGAGGATGAAGATGGAAAGCTATATAACTATTTGTTCTCAAATGCAAATTTCTAGAGAGTTCACCCCTTCTCATCAAATGAGAGAATTTTTAAAAATTTGTATTGCTTAAGATATTTATGTATGAATATGTATGTATGTGCTGCTTTTGGCACATCATCAAGCCCGAAGGAGTAAATTATAATCGTTCGATTCTCCTTCACTAGGGGTCTACCTGCTTTTAAAAGTGAATGATGGCTGGGCGCGGTGGTTCACGCCTGTAATCCTAGCACTCTGGAGGCCGAGGCGGGCAGATTGCTCAAGGTCAGGAGTTCGAAACCAGCCTGAGCAAGAGCGAGACCCCGTCTCTACTAATAATAGAAAGAAATTAATTGGCCAACCAAATGTATATAGAAAAAATTAGCCGGGCATGGTGGCGC
>CAUYRT010055106.1:0-18637 GCA_963574885.1 Lepilemur ruficaudatus
GCACACACGCGCACCCACACTGCCCTACACCATGCTTTGTTTTTCGCTTCGGGGTAGCACAGAAAGATTTGACCTCGTTCTTATCCATGTCTCAGAAGTATTTCCTGCGTCTTCAGACAGTTTGTCAGGCTGGAAGCAGACATGGGGTCGCTAAGTGAGCTGTTTTGTTCCTGTAGCAGTCGGCCCAGGCGAAGGTATCGTGTGGGTGGTAACGTGTCTTTCTCTGCGTTACACATTCTATCTGGCCGGAGAACACCTTCAAACATTAAGCACAGCCATCCTGAGTCACTCAGCAAATATTCGTTGAGCGATTGCCGAGGTTCCTTCACTGAGCCAGGCCGGGCACGTCCGCTCTGAACCTGACAGACGGAGACTCTGCCCTCAAGGAGCTTAGAGTTCAGTGGCCGTGACCAGTGGTGACGCAAACCGCGGCAGTAGAGTCACAGGAACACCACGCTAGTGGAAGACCTGTTCTCAGAGCTCAGATAGCACTGGGGATCTGGGGAGGTATGTGGTGGTTCTTTCTTTTTTTTCTCATTCACATCACCAGGATTTGATTTTATTTTTAAATAAGTATCATCTAAAAATGGGACATGCAGAGTGATGGCAATGTAGCACCGTCAAGGGCTAGAGAGAATCTGCCAGGCATCGGGAGGGGAGCTGCCTGTGCCGGGTCCCGCGGGCTGGAGAGTGCGTGGGACGTCCAGGGGGCGGAGCAGGTCTAGCGCTGCGCTGGGTGCAGGTCAAAGTGGGGCAGAGCAGGAGCCTGGAGCGGGTGGGCGCAGA
Organism: Lepilemur ruficaudatus; assembly: GCA_963574885.1. Lineage (NCBI taxonomy): Eukaryota > Metazoa > Chordata > Mammalia > Primates > Lepilemuridae > Lepilemur > Lepilemur ruficaudatus. The sequence goes on from CAUYRT010055106.1 coordinate 787, forward strand.
CTGTGATGAGGAAGGAATTCACATTTGGGTGGCAAAGCCAGGCTAACGTGAAGTTAAACCTCAGGGATGGTTGTTAACAGGATTTTGAAATAAGGCAAATGACGTAATGGAAAGAATCTTGAAAGATGTGACATATAATGTTCCCCAAACGGTCGATTTCTCTGAGTGTCCCTAGCACCCCACCTTGCGTAGGTAAGAAGCATTAGATGCCGGGGCATTCTTGGAATGGGTGGGGAGGACCAGCGCAGGCTCATAGCACTTTCAGAGATTCTTTACGTAGCCCCCGATACTGTAAAATAAAACGTGTAACCTCTGATTCGTTAAGAAGGAGAAGGAAGCGTGAATAACTTGACCGGAAGGCAAGAAGAGGAAAAATAAGGAGACATAATAAGAAAGCAAAACAAAACATGTCAGAAGAAAGATCAATCATGGTGTGTAATACGGTTACATATTAAACTAAAGGAAACTCTCGGATTCAATTTCCAAAAGGGAAGGAAAAAAATTTAAAGAAACAAACTCTCCCTCCTCATCCAACCATGTCCCACTTTCAAGAGACACATTTAAAACTAACTTACATAAAGTTAAAAATAAAGGGATGGGAAAATATTGTGTAAATACAAATTATTATAAAAGAAAGTGAGGCGTCAAGGTTAATTTTATCCTAGAACTCTGGGAGGCCGAGGCAGGAGGATCGCTTGAGCTCAGGAGTTAGAGACCAGCCTGAGCGAGTCTTGATGAGAAATAGAAAAATTAGCCAGGCATGATGGCGTGCACCTGTAGGCCCAGCTACTCAGGAGGCTGAGGCAGGAGGATCGCTTAAGCCCAGGAGTTTGAGGTTGCTGTGAGCTAGGCTGATGCCATGGCACTCTAGCCCGGGCAATAGAGTGAGACTCTGTCTCAAAAAAAATATATATATATAAATAAACAAACAAAAAAACAATGTTAATTTTATCAGACAAAATAAAAATTGAGGCAACTATTAAATAGATCAAGAAGTACTTTTTACAAAATGATTAAAGGAACAGTCAGTGAAAATGTGAAAGCTGGAAAACTGTACATAACCAATAAAGGCATTGGAATATGTAAAATGAAAAAATTTTGAAAATATACTACAAATATGGTATCAGATTTTAATGCATACCACTGTAAGATTTTTCAGGTTAAGTAGACAAAATATACATAAAGAGCTTGAGGTTTTGGATGCTATGACTTACAAGACTGAATATCTATTTATGTATACGTGTAGAGTCATGTGCTGTTTAATGATGGGGCTGAGTTCTGAGAAACGTGTCGGTAGGTGATTTAGTCGATGTCTGAACACCCTAGAATGTACTTACACACACCTGGATGGGTACGGCCTACTGCATACCTAGGCTGTAAGGTCCAGCTTATTTCTTCTGGGCTGCAAGCCTTGCAACGTGGTATCGCACTGAGTTCTGCAGGCAACTATAACGCAGCGGTAAGCGTTTGTGTATCTAAGCATCTAAACATAGGGAAAGTGCAGTAAAGATACAGTGTTACCATCTTATGGTCTCCCTGGCTGCCGTCTATGCTGTCCTTTGCTGACCATGATGTTGTTACATAGCACACGACTGTATTTTAAGATCACATTTGAACATACACATCTTTAAAACTGCAAGACAGAGAATAATCTTGCTTTTCAAATGTGCACCCCTAAAAACATTCAAGTCACATCACATTCTGGCTTACGAAGTAAACCTCAACACATTCCAACAAATAAAAGCAACCAAGACACATCCTCTGGCCACGATGCAATTAAACTGGAATTTTCTAATAAAAAATCACAAGAACAACAAGACTAAATCTGGGAAATTTAACCACATGAAATTAACAATAACAACAAAAACCTTCTAAAGAACCGAGTTTACATTGGAAATCAAAACTACAATTACAGACCATTTCTAAAATAACAAAATTGAACATCATATTTCAAAAGTGATGGGTTATGGCAAAAAGGACATTCAGAAGAGAATTTCTGGCCTTTAAATAATACTGATGATGATGACGGTTGTGGCAACAATGGCCACCCAACAAAGAGCGCTAAGAGATTTACGTCTGCTATTTCAATTTGTCATCACACTGTTTCTATGAGGTAGCTACGACAATCATCCATATTTTACAGATTTAAAAAACAACCCCGAGTCACAAAAAGTTTAAGTAGATTTTCTCAAGGTCAGACGCGGTAAACAGTTGGCCTGGGATTGAAACCTACCTAGACTTGGGCTTTAAAATTAGGGCATGTGACCGGTACATGATATGCTTCCATCCCTAAAACGGAAAGAACGGATTTGAGGGAACTAATTATTAAACCCTCTTTTTTTCTTTTTCCTTTTTAGAAACAGAGTCTCACTCTGTTGCCTGGGCTAGAGTGCCGTGGCATCATCATAGCTCACTGCAACCTCAAACTCCTGGGCTTAAGCGATCCTCCCGCCTCAGCCTCCCGAGTAGCTGGGACTACAGGCATGCGCCACCACACCTGGCTAATTTTTTTGTTTTTACTAGAGACAGGGTCTTGCTCCTGCTCAGGTTGGTCTTGAACTCTTGACCTCAAGTGATCCTCCCGCCTCAGCCTCCCAAGTAGCTGGGACTACAGGCACGTGCCACCATGCCCGGCTAATTTTTCTATTTTTAGTAGAGATGGGGTCTCGCTCCTGCTCAGGTTGGTCTTGAACTCTTGGCCTCAAGCAATCCTCCTGCCTCGGCCTCCCCAGAGTGCTGGCATTATAGGCATGAGCCACCGTACCAGACCTAATTATTAAACTCTTGAGATAGTAAAAAAAAGAGTAAAACAAATATAAAGAAAAACAGGAAGGAAAAGAGTAACTAAAGCAGACACAAATGTATTAGAAGGCACACTCCGGAGAGCAGCAGGTGTTCTCACTGCTTCTGAGATCGAGTCCTCTGCAAGGCCCGGTGCAGTCAGCCCCCTTCAGCGTGTTGAAGTCAGCGAGGGGGCCACAGAAACGCACTGGTTGGAGAGACAGAGCAAGTGCTTAGAGTTCCAGTGAACATTTCAAAAGTTGTGGGTCTGTGCAGGGCGATTTTATACTGATGCATTTGAAAACCTGGACGGCAGGGGACTTTTATGGCAACGTAAGTGATCGAAATTACCGAAGAAAAAGACGCATGAGACCAAGGGAGTTACGGGGAAGGTTTCAAAGAACCACCTAAGAGGGATCTAGGATCAAATGATTTTATGGAAGAAATATTCCGAGCCTTTGTGGACTAGACGTATTTTAGACTATCGAACTCTGCTGGGAAGCGGGGGGCGGCGGGGGGAGTGCAGCTCTTGCAAAGCCAGCAAACCGAGACGTTCCACAGTAAGACGACAATTTCTATTTGTGAATATGGATATGAAACCCTAAATAAAATAGTAGCGAATTAAATCCAGTCTTGTATTACAAGAGGTGCACACCGTGATCCAGTGGGGCCTAGAGCAGTGTGGGCGGCTCGGCTGTGAGGAAGCCACTGATACGTTGGCGTTTCTTCACTTGGGCAAGTCGACAGAGGAGAGACGCCACGGTGCCAACAAGCTGAAAACCCTTCAGCAGACAACTCATCCTCGAGAAAATGCTTCCAAAGCTGCACTTGGTAAAATGTGTTTCCTTGATGTTATAAATAATGTTGTCTTAACATGGCAGTCACTGTCCTACGTACCAGAAAACACAGAGGAACTTCCACTAATGTCGGAAGAAGACCTCATTGCTTACTAATGTTCTAGAAGCTTCAGTCAGTATAATTAGGAAGTAAAATGAAGTAAGTGACACAAACACTTCTAAATGCAGCAAGTTTGTTGATGTTTAGAGATTACACGATTGGAAACTCAAAATTAGCTGCTAAACAGTTATTAGAATTAATTAGAGCTCTATAAGGTTGCCAGTTAAGAAATGAATGCGCAAGAGTCATAACTTACGTGTCTATGAGGGATAATAACCAATCAGAAGTTATATTTATATTTTACAAATGATTCAATTCAAAATAGAAACAAAAATGTTCGTAGATAAATGTAACGGAGATATCTGGGGCCTATATGAAGAAGAACATAAAATCTGATTGACGGTTTGAAAAGAAAATTTGAACAAATGTGAAAACAAAACACCAATTTAAAAGTTCCTGGATGGGAAGGCTTTCTCCCCAAATTTGTCTTTAAGTGCAGGGCGGTCTCAACCGAAAGGTCAACCAGATATTTTAGAATCTGAGAAAATTATTTCAGAACTGCTAGCTCACAAAAATTAGACATAAATTTCTCTTTTGTTCCCCCAAATAGAAATTTTGTATTTTTCTGATCATAACTGTGATACGTGATTGTTGTAAAAATAAATCAAGTGTAGGAAAGTAGGTAGTAATAGAAAGGAAAGGCTCCTTGTAAATGTATTCCCAGCACCTTACTGCACCTTCCAAAAAATTGTTAATAGTTTGGTTTTATTTACATAAGTGATTTTTTTTGGTAAATAAAACTAGTCTCTACCGCTATTTTATGGCGTTTCAGCTTTGCACTGGAACTTATTCCATATCCGTATAAGCAGATCTATTTTATTCTCTATTTTTGCTGACCGCATAATATTCCATGTGTGAATGTACCATAATATACTTAACAGAATCTCTCATTTATGTGTATTTAGGTTGTTTCCACTCTTTTCTGAACAAACCCTTTTTTTTTTAAGTCCGTGCTATGTGCGAGGCAATACGCCAAATACTTCTCTGCATTGTTCTCTCTAGTCCTCACGGTGGTTGACATCGTCATCTCTATTTTATGGGCGACTGACTAAGCCATAAAGGTGGTAGATGCTTTGCTCGTGCTGCCCGGATGGCAGGTGGCAGGTGTGGCTTCAGACCCGGGTCGACTCCAGCGTCTAAGCCCGTGGCAGCGTGTGCATTCCTGCTCCTCCCTCCTCCTGACTGTAGACAGTGCGGCGTGGACACCCTGGGCGCCACGTGGACTATCCGTGTCATTCTGCAGCAACACTGACCGAGCGTCTCCCCTGCGGGAAGCGCTGTGCTAGGCGCCGGGATTTCACGAGGAGCGTGCCTTACCAGTCTCCAGAGCAAGGGCGGGTGGATGTGCCTTTATCGGTCCAGGTCCTTCTTGAGAGCAATTATGTGTCGAGCCTGTACCATCTTGGAGGCAACGCACGCTGAGGGGAGCCCCTGTCCTGACTTAGCCTGTGTCCACGGGCCTGGGCCTTACCGAGGCTGTCCCACGCTCCGGCCACGCCAGCGGCCCCCGCGAGGGGCTTCTCGTGAGGTCTTACGGACTTCTCTATGGAGCATGAGTTTCTTTCCTTGATGGTTCTGACTTGTGTTCTGCTCCAAAGTCAGATCACGGAGGATCCTTGTCATTATGATGTCAGTCTGTCACCTGGCGTCCTGCATTCCGTGACCCTAGATGGGATGGTTTCCCTGGGAACATTCAGGCCACACTGGTGCAGGAAAAGTCAAGTGGAAGGTATCCTTGAGGTGCTCCCCGGCTACGTTCATTGAACATGTGAAAGTCCCCACTCTGTGCCAAGCCCCAGCAAAGCTTTGGGAACAAAAAATTGTTGAGGCACAGATGGTCTTTCCTCCCCAGGAGGTGACAGTGTAGCGAGAGAAAGGTGACAGGTGTAACACTAACTTTAACACAAGCTGCTCGCTCTACCAGTTGGGAAACTGAGGCAGTGGCACTGTGCTGTGTCTGTCTAGTCTGTGTGCAGCGTACAGAGACATGCACGGGCCAGTCCCAGTCACTCCTTTAGAAGGAGAAGAAGCCACCCATTTCTTCCCTTCATTTCTTATCCCTGAGTCATTCCTCAGTTCAAGGCAAAAATCACCCCCTGGGCTGCAGTGACCACACTTTAAAAACTGCCTTTGATAGAGACACTGCCGGGGAATCCAGAAATCCGAAACACATTTTATTGACTAGTTCCCGTTTGTTTCTGCATGTGCTTATTTACCCTCCCGAGGCTCTCCCGCGAGCCGCGGGGATTTCATCCAGATGGAAACGCCGTGGCCTGTCCTCCGGGAGGTTGGCTTTGCCCGTCACAGTGACAGCCACACAGCAGCTGCCCAACAAGTGCTGGCTCGATGAAAAAAGTGAAAAGGCAGGGAGGGAGGACGGAAGGAAGGAAGGGAGGGGCAGACTTACTGACCCTGCTCCCCGCAAACATTCTTGAAGTTTTCCAAGCTCCTCTGACGGGGAAGAATTATCGTCCATGTTTTGCAATTCAGCTTTGTCCTTTTGGGCTTGCGTTTTCTATACAGGTGACAGCTCTGCCACGGTGGAAACATGCACTGAATAACTGGGACCATGAGTCAGTGCTCGTGCCCCCCATGGGGCACAAGGTCCTTGCGTGTGCTGGGGGGGGCCCCCCGCTCTGGATTCTGTACATAAGGCGCAGATGCCAGCGCGGGGTGGGGGCGGGGAGCCTCCAGGGAGTGGGGGAGCCGTTTTCTGGGGAAAGCGGATCCTTTGAAGTTTTTCTGTTGGGAAGTGAAAGCGGCTGACCCTATTAGCTTGGCCACGTTGGAAAACTTCTTTGTGCTTCCCCGGGAAGCCTTTGGAGACGACCAGCAAAGCTGTCTTGTGGGGTACCCACCCGGGGCAGAGAGACTCTGGGAAGATTTGGGCAAGTTGCCACGGAGCCTGGGGACGAATAAGGGAAAGCTCGTTAGTCCCGGCCTTTCGCAGGCGGCTGGCCTGCAGGACGGGCACAGGCTCGCCCCCGGCTCTGCTGACATTTGGTTCCGTTAGGGAGCAAGAGCTGGTTCCGATGGCCTGAGCTCAATTACTGAGGCGAAGCTGAGCCATGTGATCACGGCGCCGTGTTTTCAATTATCCTCTCTGGTCCCTGTCGGTGCCAGGCCGGGGAAAGGCGGTCTCCCGCGGACGTCCCGCTCGGCTCCCCGCTGCCGGGCCCTTTTGCGATGGTTCTCTCCCTGTTTGCATCTTGCGTAACGACAGGGCCCAGTATGAGAATCGCCTTTGCTCTTAACAAAGCATTGATGCCTCACCCCGGGTACACGGCCAGCTCCCATCCCGCGGCCCCGCCACGCCGCCTGAGAGCCCAGGCCACGGAAGAGGCAGTTCCCTCGAGAAAAGCTTGTTTTTCAGAGCTGACGGCATTCATCAGACACTCCTGCCAACGGCGCGCTGGGATCAGCGCGGTTCCCACCAAGGGACTTCATTCCTGCACGCGGCCAACCTCTCCACCCCGAGTGAAGCACACAGCCTTGCACCTAGTCCCAAAGGTCCTCATATGTTGTTGGTTTTTTTTTTTTTTTCATTTTTATTTTTGTCCTGGAAAATGCCCAGGGCGTGGCCTTGCCTTTGCTGGGACAGTCATTGCAGGTTGGGAAAGGAGATGGTGGAGAAAGGGGAGTGAGTTTGCGTAGCAGGAACCCGTGCAGACCGTGGCAGTCCTTGATGGGACAAGAGTGCAAGAGGCTGTCACTCCAGAGCCTGGCACTGAGGGCGGGGCAGAGTCCAGGCATTGACTGGGGACGACCGGCTTCTGTCCTAGACGTGGGGTGGGATAAAAGACAGTTCCAAAGCCCTCTTGGCTCTTGGGTGTCGCTGTTTTCCATACATTATGCCAGAGCAGAACCATTATGCCAGAGAGAAGACCCATTATTTCAAGTGGATTCTGTTATTTTTTTTTTTTTAAGCAAGAGGTGTCCGTTGGTTTGCATAACTGCATAGATATGGGTGGCTTCAGGCATGGCTGGATCTAGATGCTCACATGATAATAGTTGGATTCATTTCTTCTCACATTTTCTCTCTGTCCTCCTTCCTCTCTCTGTTCTTTCCCTCCACCTCTCTCCCACCTGTGCGAGTTCTGCACCGTCTGTGTTGGCGTCCCTCCCAGGCAGCCCTCTCTGCGTGGTGGCCCTCGGCAACCCCAGATTTATATCTTCCCTCTTGAGTACCAGCAAAGGTACAGAAGGATTCTTTTTTTACTTGTGATTTAATTGACGGTTACTTTATTTTACTGCATATAATAGTTTAATTGAACAGCAGACGGGAGCTGCAGTGGGATCACTCTTTCTCTCTACCCTGCAATGTTTGGGTCTGTTTTTTCTTTTAATAGAATTGAGGGGTACAAGTTGAATTCCATTACATGTGTATATTGTGCAGTGATGCAGTCTGGGCTTTTATACCTGTCACCCAAAAAGGGTACCTTGTAGCTCATAGGTAATTTCCCATCCCTCACCTCCTCCTACCCTCCCTGTTTTTCAGTTTTCAGTGTTGGTTATATACTGTTTGCCCTTCTATCGCCATAGTTTAGCTCCCACTTACAAGTGAGAACATGTGGCCTTTATTCTTCTGTTCCTGGGATACTTCACTTAGGATGTGGCCTCCAGTTCCATCCAAGTTGCTGCCAAAGACATTATTTCATCCTTTCTTATGGCTGAGTAGCACTCCATGGTATGTGTGTGTGTATGTACGTGTGTGTACACACACACACCCCCCACATTTTATTTATCCACTCATCAGTTGGTGGACACTTAGGGTCACTCCTCATCTTTGCTGTTGTGAATTGTACTGTGGCAAACATATGAGTGCAGGTGTCTTTTTGATGCAACAATTTCTTTTCTTTTGGGTAGACAGTGGGATCTCAGGATGGAATGGTAGATCTGCTTTTAGTTCTTTGAGAAATCCCCGTACTGATCACCGCAGAGGTTGTGCTAATTTACATTCTCACTGACAGTGTTCCCTTTTCACTGCATCTGTGCAACATCTCTGGTTTTTGTTTTGTTTTGTTTTGTTTTTGACTTTGTTTTTGTAGAGACAGGGTCTCATTATTTTGTCCAGGCTGGTCTTGAACTTCTGGCCTCAAGCGGTCCTCCTCTCTTGGTCTTCTGAAGTGCTGGGATTACAGGCATGAGCCACTGGACCTGGCCTGTGCATTTTGACTTTTCATTAATGGCCATTCTAGTTGGAGTGAGCTGGTATCTCATTATGTTTTTAATTCGCGTTTCTCTGATGATTAGTGATATTGAGCAGTTTCTCATGTGTTTCTTGGCCATTTGTATATTTTCTTTTGAAAAATGCCTGTTCATGTTATTTGCCCACTTTTTAATGGGGTTGTTTTTTTCCTGTTGAGTTGTTTGTGTTCCTAGTAGATTCTGGGTATTAATTAGTCTTTTGTTGGATACGTAGTTTGTGAATATTTTCTACCATTCTGTAGGTGGACTATTTACTCTTTTGCTGTGCAAAAGCTTTTTAGTTTAATTAAGTCCCATGTACCTATTTTTGTTTTTGTTGTATTTGCTTTTGGGGTCCTAGTTATAAATTCTTTGCCTAGGCCAATGTCCAGAAGAGTTTTCTGTAGATTTTCTTCTAGGATTTTTATGGTTTCCAGTCTTACATTTAAATATTTAATCCATCTTGAGTTAATTTTTATAGATAGGATCCAGTTTCATTCTTCTGCACGTGGCTATCCAATTTTCCCAGCAGCATTTATTGAACAGTGTTCCCTTTCCCCAGTGTGTATTATTGCCTGCTTTGTTGAAGATCAGTTGGTTGTAGGCAGATGGTTTTATTTCTGGGTTCTCTATTCTGTTCCATTGATCATGTGTCTACTTTTATGCCATTACCATGCTGTTTTCGTTACTATAACCTTGTAGTATAATTTAAAGTTGGGTAATGTGATGCCTCTGGATTTGTTCTTTTTGCTTAGGATTGTTTTGGCTATTTGGGCTCTTTATTGGTCCCATATGAGTTTTATAATTGTTTTTTTCTTTTTCTTTTGAGACAGGGTCTCATTTTGCTGCCCAGGCTAGAGTGCAGTGGTATCATCATAGCTCACTGAAATCTCATACTCCTGGGCTCAAGCAGCCCTCCTGTCTCAGCCCTCTGAGTACATGGGACTATAGGTACATGCCACTATGCCCAGCTAACTTTAAAATTTTTTTGTAGAGTCAAAGTCTCACCATAGCCCACGCTGGTCTTGAACACCTGGCCTTGAGTAATCTTCCCACCTCGACCTCCCAACATGCTGAGATTATAGGTGTGAGCCTCTGCCTGGCCTGTTTTTTTGTAATTCTGTGAAAAATGATTTCGGTATTTTAGGTTATATTTGGACGTTGGTAGAAATCACATTGAATCTGCAGATTGCTTTGGGCAATATAGTCATTTTCACAATATTGATTCCCAGAAAGATTTTAACACAATACTGATCATCTTGCAAATTTTCAAATGCCTAATCGACCAGTGTTAGCTGTGACCAAGACACACACACACGCAGACACACACACTTCCTGCCCCATGAGTCTATGCCAGGTGAACTATAGGAAATCCTTATGAGGTGATCCAAATGGGAAGAGGTTTGGATACATTGATATTTGTCGTGATGCTGGTGTTGAGAGTCACTAGCTCGGGGAAGTTAAATTGGCAGGATGCAAGGACACTCCCACGTCAGGGCATGGCGGCAGAACGAGAGCCATCACAGGTCGTATTTGGAAGGTGACATCTGGAAGTAAATACAATAATGAGAAAAAAAATTGTGCTCTAAAAGCTTGAACTCCATGTATTCTTCGGCCAGTAGATTTAAGCACTGATATCCTGCACAAATCCTCCCCAAACAAAGCAGGTTTTAACCAAGCAGATCATACCCTCTGGCCTTGGGGCACGTAAAAGGCAGAGCTGATAAAACAGAGTTTCAGTGGATTTAGGGAAGGAAGCAGACTCTGGGAGGAGGCTCAAAGAGGAGGTCAGCATGAGGGGGGAAGTGCAGAGTGTAGGACATTTGCTCTTGAAGACGTGAAAGGGATAAAAAAAAAGGCAGGTGACAAAGGGAGGACATGGAGTCAACAACAGTTTTTGGAAGACAGAAAAGGTTGAGTGTTTTACATGCTGAGGGTAAAGATCTAGAACAGGGAGAGATGGAGCTTCAAGGGGAGAGGTGATAATCACTAGCAGTGTAGAGCCAGGGTAAAGGGTGCAGGCTCTAGAGTCAGACTGCACGGTTTGATCGCTTTCAGTGAATCCTAGCTGTGTGACCTTGAGAAAGTCACTCAACCCCTCTGTGCCTCACACACCTCTTCTGTAAAACGAGGGTATTGTTTTGGAGCCTACACTGGAGTTCAGGAGAACCATGTGGTAAAGCCATTAGAACAATGCCTGGCACACCGCAGTGAAATTTTGAAATAGACGTTGTTAAGAATGTGTGGTCAAGCTAGTTATGTAACAGCACCTCTCTCTGGGCTAGAGCTGGAGACCCAGTCAGTGGCCACAAATGTTTCGTGGCCCCAATCTGTTCAGGAGCGAGAGTGTCTCCTTCAGGGCTCAGAGACCTGCGTTCAAGTGTGGAACTCTGCAGAGGGTGTGATGCCTCCGTGGCTGGGATTTCACTGTCATCTGAGGTGGAAGGACAGAGAATGCAGAGCTTTGGGATGCTGCACTAGGACGACTGATGACATGGACCAGTAATGAGTTAATTTATACCAAAGCGTCACGCACAGAGCCTGACATATATATATAGAGAGAGAGAGAAAGAGAGAGGAAGCTTTCAAATGTTCATTCATTTTAGTCTGTTGCGGTTTGTTGCTGTAGATGGTTCATGAATAGATTGACAAAATTCAAGGGCTAATACAGAAAATGATAAATTTGTGCAAGTTGAGTTTTAAAAAATCATGTTCTTTTAAGCAGACATTCTTTTTTGGAAGGATATGCGGAAGAGTTTCAATGCAATAACATTTTGGAAGGTCTCCTTGCTTTCCCTTACTCAATGTCGGGTGTGCATGAACAGCAGTACCGGCGGGCCAAGGGCGTCCCAGGGTTTGTTGTTCTGGCAGCAGGCCTCGTCCTGCGGCCTGGGCCTGAGTCAGAGCTTCTCTGGACGCAGCGCCGGGCCCCTCGCCACCTGCCTCGCGGAAACCAAATCCGTGGGAGGCGCTTCCTGGTGAAGCCGAGCGGGGCTGACAGTGGTGCCGTTGGCCCGATCGGGAGCCAGCGTTTGGCCCCCAGGCTGTGAGGGTTGGAGCCAGTGAGGGCAGGTTAAAGAGCAGGAGCTCCCCAGGATGGGCTGTGAGTCTGGCCAGGGTGACCTTGGGCCCAGGGAAGGGCACACATGTTTGCCAGGAGCCTGCTACAAGCTCAGCCCTTTGGTGGGCACTTGCCAAGTTCACCTTCTTCTAAGTCCACATCAACTCTGGCAGGTGTTAGGCAAGACCCCAACCTTCCTAGCCCTGGGCTCTTCACCTACGAACAGAGACACAGACATCAGTGGCCTTCGGACTGAGCACCACCGTGCTGGCGTTTCTCTGGAGATGCTACAGGAGAGGCCAAGGACGGTGACAGGGGCCCAGGCAGGCAGAGCTTAGTCTTCCTTTTCCCCACCTTGGTCTGCTCTACGGGCTGAAGTTCGCTGCCAACTTGCGTTTGAAGAGTGGCCTCCAAGTGTAAAAACCTCACAAGGTGCTGTCTCTCTGATCCTTAACCTCCCAGCTGCGCCTGGTCACTGGCTCTTCCGCCGGCACCCTGGGTTTGCCTTTCCCTGTCTATACCTTGGGTTCCCCGTCTGCAGAAGGAGAGTTTGGACAAGAGAGGCCCTGGGACGGGGTCTCCATGAGCCTGGGAGTGCACTGCGTGTCAGCCACTTGGGTTTCCGAGCCCCGCTTGGTCGGCAAACCGGAGGGGCCGGGACCCTGCAGGACGGTCTGTCCGTCTGTCCTGCTTCCCCGGCGCCGGGCACACGAGGCTCGGTCCGGGACTCACGTCCAGCTCCACTGTCAGCAGCGAGTGACGCTGCTTCTCCCATTTCCTCTTTCCTCCAGGGGCTCATGAGGTGGCGGCTAAGCCCGTTCCCGTCGCCGCCCGCCAGCCACGGGCCCGAGACCAGGAAAGGAAGAAAGGCAGCTTCGCTTCCTCTCTGAGGATGGAGTCGCGCAGCCGCTCTGGGAAGAGCCGAAAGTCCGCAAAGTTCCGGTCCCTCTCTCGGTCCCTGATCCTCTGTCACGCCAAGACCAGCGACGACGGCTCTAGCCCCGACGAGAAGTGCCCTGATCCCTTTGAGACCTGCCTGGCCCAGGACAAGGAGGGGATGTTCCACTCGTCCGTGCAGCTGGCCGACACGTCGGAGGCCGGGCCCGGAGGCATCCCCGACCTGGCGCTGGCCGCCGAGGCAGCCCAACTGCAGGCCGCCGGGAGTGACCGGGGCAAGACCTGCAGGCGGCTGTTCTTCATGAAGGTACGCGCGGGGCTGGGGGCCGAGAGAGCCCGCAGTTCTCTGCTGGTGCTGCGAGTTCACGTCCGAATCCGTTTATCCGCTGTCGGGAAGCACAGAGCTGTCGTTCGGAACAAGAGCAAGGACGGGGCGGGAGCAGGGCCACGGGAACCGGGACAGTGAGCCTGGCAGGGAAGCTGGCTCAGTTGACGCCTGTGCTTGAGAGACTCAGGGCGGCATGGTCAGTCTAGGGTAAACTGAACCTAGATCCCCGGTGGAACATGCCAGATGCAGTGGTCACCATGCGGGGAAGTCCTCCTCTCTAGACAGGGAGGTCGAGTCACACCGCCTTGCAGACTTCCGGGGCCGGGACGGGGGCGGGGGAGGCTGCAGGACCAGCGGGGCGAGGAGCGCAGGGTAAGCGGGTTTGCACCCCGAGTGCTCACTGTGAGCATGTCCCAGGCGTCCTCTGCCAGGTCCGCCACAGGTGTGGATGCTGAAGGCGGCAGGTGGAGCCGCACGCGGGGAACGGGGACTGAGCCGTGTTTGGGGGCGTGCCCAGACTCAGAATGTTTTCTGTCCCATCACAGCACATTTCATTCTTTTGTCACCGCAATGAGTGGGATGTTGCGGGGACCGTGATACCCAGGCTGGTGAAGGGGTTTTGCTCCCAAACAAACGGTCCCCAATCTACAGTCCCTTGGCCCTGAACCTTGGGGTCGGTCCTGCTCACTCGGTGACGACCTGCCTTGGGGCTGTTCTCCCCTAGCCCACTGCCAAGCTGTGAGCTGCAAATAGGGAAGGCACTCAGTACCTTTGGAAGGGTCCAGCACCTTTGCACAACCAGCCTCTTTCGGTAGGAAAATCACTACTTAACGCTTACATAGTAAACAGTGTCATGTGACCTGGTATGACATCTTGGGGGGCAGGGTTGGGAGCCCCAGTAATCTCCAGACACAAACAGCATTCCTAGGGGCCCACCCAGTCCGGGAGACTCTGTCACCCATGATGTGACTTCTACTGATCCGTCCTGAGCTCACCTGCTAGGCTGGAAGGAGAAGCCAACGGCCTGATGGGTGTGGGGCGGGCTGGCCAGGCTCCCGGTGGGCCAGGAGTGATGTGAGGAATGCACAGCCCACCAGCCGAGAGTCAGATCAACTAACGACAGTGTGAACGTACCTGGATTACGGCTCAGATAAATGACATCCAAAAGTTATCTCGTGATTCCAGCAGATAGTTGTCTCCCAGAACAGATTATTTGCTTGCTCCTATTTAATTGCACAGGCATTTCTTGAGCACCTATTATGTGCCAGGCACGGTGGGGATCCAGTCTCTGCCCCCAAAGAACTTAGAGTAAAAAATATGCTCCAAGAGGGGTGTAGGGGGCTCAAAGGAAGAAGGGAACCCCTGTCTGAGGTGGTTTCATTCATTCATTCCTCCCTCCATCTCTCTCTCCCTCCCTCCTTCCTTCCTTCTGCCCGTGAAGCCCCGTCTGTGCCAGGCGTGGGGCGTGAGCAGACCGACTCTGCCCCTGCCCTCTTGCGGCCGGTGCTCTGGCTGGGGGATGCGGGTGTGAACAACTCGACCTGTGATACAGTGTGAAAGTGAAGGGCTCGGGGACAGAGAGGCATGGGGGTGACCGCCCTTTCTGCAAAGGTGACCACGACGGCTCCTCTAAAGACGTGACGTTTGAGCAGGGACCAGAATGAAGCGGAGGAGTGACTCACGTGACCATCGGGGAAGGGCATTCCAGACAGAGGGAACAGCATGTGCAAAGAGGTGAAAATAAGGGTGCGCGTGGGGGCGGCGAGGAAGGGGAGGACGGCGGGAGACAGAGTCGGGCGGTGGCCACGGGCCAGGGCAAGGACCGAGGCAAGGTCCTGGAATTCTGTTCTAAGAAGGATGGGAAGCCTTGGAGGACTGTGGGCAGGGAGCAATGGGATCCGACCTGCGTTCTGGCAGGAGCACTCTGACTGCCAAGTGCCCGACGACGTGTGGGGGGACCTGTGGGGGGCATGTAGCGATAACCCGGCCAGGCGAGGCGCAGCTTGGACCGGGGTGGCAGCGGCAGAGGCCTGGGAGTGGCCAGGGCAGGGCGTCGCGTTCTGGGCAGAGCCGGCAGGGTTTGCGGACGAGGGGACCCAGAGGGCGGGAGAACGCGAGGGCCGACTTCAGCTGCAGGCTTGGGGGGAAGAAGGCCCCGCACGTGTCCTGACTCAGGAGACAGTAGGGGATGAAACGATGGTCAGGAGGAAGGGGAGTCGTCCCCTTAGGGACAGGATTGTCCTAAGCAGGGGCGGGTGGAAGAGAGTTCCGGGCGAAGGGAGGTAGGTGCACAAGCAGAGAGATGGGGAGGGGAATCCCGGGTGCTTACGTGGGGCAGCGGAGCTCCGTCCGTGCCCGAGTGCCTGGGGAGGCCGGGTCAAGGGGCAGGGTGGGCGCGGGAAGGCCTGGGAGGGGGCGGGACATGCTCCACCTTCTCATCTCTTTGGGATTCACACGTGTACCCTACGTCAGACTGGCTCACAGCAACCTCCAACTCCTGGGCTCAGGCGATCCTCCTGCCTCAGCCTCCTGGGTAGCTGGGACTGCAGGCATGTGCCACCATGCCTGGCTAATTTTTTCTATATATTTTTAGTTGTCCAGCTAATTTCTTTCTATTTTTTTAGTAGAGACAGGGTCTCGCTCTTGCTCAGGCTGGTCTCAAATTCCTGAACTCAAACGATCCTCTCGCCTCAGCCTCCCAGAGTGCCAGGGCACCCGGCTTTTTCACAGTTCTTATCTCTTTGCCTCCTCTCCCCCAAAACGCCTGTGAGGAAGGTATTATAATACTACATAGTTTGATGTTACATACTAGTAATGCAGTACTGGCAGCACTATTGTTTCTGGGGGCGCAGTAGGGGGGTGTGGGCTCACTCGTCTGACTGCGGGGGTCTGACTTCCTCACCCATGAGCTGGGTGACGGTGGACACTTCACGTCACCTTCCGGGGCCTCCGTTTCCTCACCTGTGACACAGAGAACGTTTAGCACGGTGCGTACCTCTTATGCGTCTCACGAGGACAGAGTTACGGGCGTTTCTATGAGAAAAATCCACCAAAAACATGGCAGTGCGCGAGGCAATCGCCTGATTATGCGATCGTCGTGATTTCTACTTGAGTGCAGGGACGCGATTCTGGGTCATAAGTAGTTAGTGACTACAGCGACATCCACCAGGTCTCTGCATCGCGCCAGCCGGTGTCGGGAGTTGGAGCTTGCACCGATGCTCGGAGGCTGACGGTGGAGGCCGGGACAGACCGGATCGTTCTTGTTTCCGATGCACTCAGGGTGGGGCGCGGGTTTGCCGGGGACGTTGCGGTGCCGAGGGGGTGCGCGGCTCAATGTGGGGGGGGGGGTGGCAGGTGGCTGCTGGAGGCGGGTGCTCCGGGAGAGAAGCCGGGTGGTGACAGAGGTGGGAACGGGCGGAGGTGCGAGCCGGGCGCGGCGCTGGGAGAGCTTGCAGGGGAGGAAGGGGCGGCGAGGCAGCGAGTCGGGTGTCAGGAAGGGTGGACTGGACGGCAGGCGGGGGTGCTGTCTAGCTCAGAACCCGAGATATTTTGTTCCCTTTTCAGCAGCACAGGGGACCCTTAAAGATCCGCGAAGGAGTTCGAGCAGGTGAGGGTTTCGGTTGTCTGAGCTGTCCGGGCAGAGGGGTCAGCGTGACAGCCGGTCCCCACAGCCCTTGCCGGAGGCGCCTACGAGTCCTCAAAAACACACACACGCCCACTTCTCCATTCCCGCAGGGACATTCCGGTCCCTGCCCTGGGCCACCTCCCCCTCTCCCGGCCTCCCCAAGCCAGAGCGGCCCTGCACCCAGGCGTGACTCAGTTGGCCCCGACAGACTTCACAGCCTCCAGCAGTGCCATGGTTACGCTGGTTTCAAAACAGCATCTGGAACGAGGCCCTGTGACGTCAGCCTCTCCTCTAGAAACGCCTAAGATGAAAACTAAAGGAGAGGAAGTTATATAAACAGCCAGCTTAAAAAGAAAAGAGCGTAATTATCGTAGATAGGTTGTGTTTGGCACAGCCAGGACCAAGCACGTTTCTGCCCCAGGGTGTGCAAAGCCGGCCGAGCCCCTGAATCTGCTCTGCGCATCACCACGGTGACGAGGCTCTTGTCCCGGGGGCTCCTGGACCCCGGGAGTGGGTGACAGTGGATTTAAATGGAAGGATGTTAAGAGCCAGGCTCCCTAACCTGAGAAGCAAAGACTAATTCAATTTGTCAGACCTAGAGCTTTGAGAGGAGGAGCCAGGGCCTCACGGGCCACGCCAGCCGCACTGTCTTTTTTCCGACGGAGGAGGATTTTTAAGTGCCCTGTAAGAGGGATGTTGAGGCCAACAGGAAGGAAGCCCGGTCGGATGGAAGGAACCGAGGCTCGTCCCTCTTTCCTCTCTTTCTTCCTCATTCCTTCTGTTTCTTCAGACATCAGCAAGCCCCTGTTAGGAGCCGTCATCTGGGGAGAAGCACATTTGACACCACAGCCCCAGGGAACTGCGGTCCAGAGCAGGGGACAGGTGTCTCCGTGATTGATCCTGTCCTTGTCCCCTCCCTCTGCCCGAACGCCTTTGCTTGTTCAGTTTCCTTAGGGAAAGGTCTCTGCAGAGGGTGGGTGGGAGGGGAGTTAATATCTTGTAAAGGGATTTCCAG
>CAUYRT010055107.1:0-54962 GCA_963574885.1 Lepilemur ruficaudatus
ATATAGAAAAAAATTAACCAGGCATGGGGCGCATGCCTGTAGTCCCAGCTACTCGGGAGGCTGAGGCAGGAGGATTGCTTAAGCCCAGGAGTTTGAGGTTGCTGTGAGCTAGGCTGACGCCATGGCACTCTAGCCCGGGCAACAGAGTGAGACTCTGTCTCAAAAAAAAAAAAAAAAGAAGAAGAAGAAGAAGAAGGAAGACTTGACTCTACATATTGAAAGATAAAAGTGATGAGAAAAGATACATATAAGCATATACTGGTAACATTTCCGAACTCTTAGGATAAAGAGAAAAATCTTTCAAGCATTCAGGCCAAAGGAACAAATTATTCACAAAGGAAAAAGAATCACACTGGCGCCAGATTTCCTATTTGCAATACCAAGAAGCTAGAAGATGGTGGAATTTCATCTACATACCATGGAGGATAAAAGGAATGCAACTCAAGAATCCTGTACCCAGGCAAGCTATCAGTTCAGCTGTCAGAATAAAAGAAAGGTATTTGAGCATATACAAGGATTCACAGAGTGTGTCCCTTGCTATCACCTGCTGCCCTTGTCCTCACCATGCCTGGATGCTCTGCCCTCACTGTTCTTGTAATATGTCAAGGTGTCTGCTCACCTGTTGCCCTCTCAGAAGCCTTCCCTAACCACTGTATCTAAATTAGCACACACACCCCTCTGCTTAGCTTTCTCTTCACAACAGAGTTCACTGCTTGACACTTCTGTTCAGTGTTTCATTATTAAAATTTCAAACACAAAGTTGGAAGAAGTGTAACTTACACATCTTATTTTTTGATGCATTTCATTTCAGCGGAGGCATCAGTTCGCTTCCCTTTAAAAGCTTCAGGATATATATCTTTCCTGGTTGAAGTAAAATTTTCAAACAACAAAATCTCAAATTTTGTGTATATTTAGTGAATTTTGACAAATGCGTGCACGTGTGTGTAACCCAAACTTTCATCATGATGTAGAACATTTTCCTCACCCTGGAAAGTTCTCTCATCACCTTCTCAGTGAATCTCTGCCCCCCACCCCTACGCACTAGAGATAACCACTATTCTGATTTTTTCCACTATAGATTGGTTTTGCCTGTTCTGGAACTTCACAAAATTGGAATCATAATATGTTCACTTTTGTGCCTTCACTTGGCATATTTTTAATATTCATCTGTGTTGTTGCATGTATCAGTAGTTTGTTGCATTTTATAGCGGAGTAGTGTTCCATTTTATTCTGTGAATTTACCACAGTTTCTTTATCCATTCTGTTAATGGACAGTTGAGCTGTTTCCAGTTTTTGGTTGTTATAAATAAAGCAGAGATAAACATTCTTTTAAATGTCTTTTGTAGGCATATATTTTCATTTCATTTGGGTAAATATATACATGAGAAATTGCTTGTGGCATAGGCTAGATGTATGTTTGTTTTGCAAGGAACTACCAGACCTTTTCCCAAAGCAACTGTGTCATTTTACACTCCCTCAACACTGTATGAGAGTTCCGGTTGCTCCACATCTTCACCAACATTTGGTGGTGTTAGTCTTTTAAATTTTTTGTCTGGCATCTCAATAGACAGATGTATTAGTCAGTGTTTTCCAGAGAAACAGAACCAATAGTGTATATGTATATGGGTGTGTCTATAAAGAGATTTATTATAAGGAATTGGCTCACATGATTATAGACAAGCTTAGAAATCCCATGATCTGCTGTCTACAAGCTGGAGCCCCAGGAAAGCTGGTGGAATAGTTCCAATCCAAGTTGAAAGGCCTGAGAACCAGGCGAGCTGATGGTTTAAGTCCCAATTCAAGGGCAGGAGAAGATGTATGTCTCAGCTCAAGCTGCCAGGCAGAGAGAGTGGACTCTTTCTTCTGCCTTTTTATTATATTCAGGTCCTCAACACATTGGGAATGGCAGTCTGCTTTACTCAGTCTACCAATCGTGTAATGCTAATCTCATCTGGAAACACTCTCACAGACACACTTAGAAATAATGTTTAGTCAAATATCTGGGCACCCCATGACCCAGTCAAGTTGACACAAAATTAACCACCACAACAGACATGTTATAAATATATACACAGAAGTATATTAAACTAGCTTTGATTGTCAGTGTGGCTGTCTTCTGATGTCTGTCTGCTCTTGAGAAGGTTCTTGACTCCTAGGGAAACAGGTGAGCCCCTGAGGCCCTGGAACAGAATAGCAAAATGTGAGTTTAGAAAAGAGGTGTTCAAAGAGTCAGAAGCCAGAACTTGGTGGGCCTTTCCTCAGCCCAGAATGTTCTTTAGGAGAGACTGACTTACACTTCAGCAACTGATAAATTGTTTATTGGTTTTCAATTATTTCTGTTAGAGAGTGTGTACCTCTATGAGAGTGAAGAGTGTGGTACCTATGGTTTAGGAATGTAAAAAAGCATCCCATGTTACCCTTTGATCTTCTATTTGTAATAATCCCATTTAATAAAATTCATTCAGTCAAGTCTCCTTTTATTGGCATTAAGCACCACAAGGATGTGGGAGGGAAAGGTTGAGGCTGGAATCTAGGAACTGAATAGGAAGGTCAGGGGCAGGAGCTGTCTGAGCTCCCAGGCCAAGAGGGCTTCACGTCGGCCCCTCTTCTCAAGCCCTCCCGCCTGGGTGGCGTGGCTTCCTTTCCCTGGTTGCTTCTTTTGATTCTTCTACCTTTAGGTGATCCCAGAGACAGGCAGAACTGGGGCAGCCTTTAAAATAGCGCACCAGCATAGGGAGGGAGGCAAGGGGAGGGAAACTGGAGCAACATGCCACCAGCACGTGGTCCTGCCCAAGAAATCAGGTCTTAAAGGAGAAGGTTGCAGTTTTGGAAAATGAGAAATATATCAGTCCTCAAAGCATGAAAACTGGAATTTATATTGCAAGATAAATGTTATAGTGGATTGGGAGAATTCTGTAACCTGAGCCAGTTGCCCTGTCCTTCCTCAGTTGCTCTGTCAGTCAAATACAAGGGCCTGGCTCAAGTCCCAGAGTCCCAGGTACCCTGACCCAGGAAGGTGTGTGATGCGCATGCCCACATGAGCCTTCCTGGAGTCACTTTTGGCTCACCTACCAGTGGGCCTGGTCTGACCCTGTGACCTTTGACCTGGTAGTAAGGGTTCACCAGTGGCGAGTGCAGACTTGCCTTCTCTCCGGAGCTCTGGTCTCTGGCACAGCAGACAGAGCGGCAGAGGATTCCCCGCTTAAACGAGTCACTGTTGAAAGACAGGAAGCAGCTGGGCTCTGACTGATCAAATGCTCCCCTCAGCTCTTCTGGCAGTATAAACACTGAGCTGAGCTGATGAAGAGGGAAAGAAGGGAAATGAGGTCTCCATGAGAAGTGCTCTCTTGGCGTCTCTCGATTGGGAGTGGAGGGATCCCATAGCGGCATTCGATTGGTAGAGCCCACCCAGTGCAGAGTTGAACAATTACAGACACATTCCCCACGGTGCTCTGTCATTTGATTCGTTCCTTCATCATTTTGAGATTGGCAGAAAAAGACAAGGAACCAGGTAAGTTCCCTGGCTCTGCTCAGTCTGGTGGGAGGAGATGATGGCTGAAGATGAGCCAGTGTCAGACCTGGCCAGCAAGCCTGAGCTAGCCGCCATGTCCCTTCGCTCTGTCAGTGACAAACATGGCAGACACAACCCACGCAGGGTGTCAACCCGCTCGGAAGCTGGCTGGAGCACTGGCTGGCTGCTCCCACGGCCTCCAGGGCTGGGGATGGCAGAGTCTGGTCTCAGAAGCAGTTAGGGAGTGTCCTCAAGACTCCACATGTTCCTTTCTCTTAAAGGAAAATAAAACATTGCTTGTCCACTCTTCCTGAGTGCTGATGAAAGTTTCTTAGGAAACTTGACAAAATCATGGATGACTTTGCAGGCCTTTGGTTTATTTTTTGTTTGCAGGGCTGATTTTATTTGGTGTGGATTTTTTTTCAAAATTTCTTGGGTATTTTAACCTTCAGATAGCTCATAAATATCACAGTATTTATCATTCTGTAGGGTTATTTGGTGCTGAATCATGACTGGACAATTGTGAGAAAAGATTGGGGGCAGTAGAGTGGTAGAATCCATCCTGATCATCGGATCACCTTTCAGGAAAGAAGGTGGGGACATTAGTCTTTTCCCTCTTAGCTCTTCCATGTGTTTTTCTGTCCCTCTTACCTTTTGCCCTTTATTTTCCATTTAAAAGGTAATTAGCAAACTCAGCGTCTTACAACCAGTGCCACAGGCTCGGGGCCAAGTGGAAAGCAGAACTGTGTCTTCCATGGTAACAGAGTTCCCAGAAAAAATTATCCATTGTTTCAGGTTGTGGGATTATCTAGAACCGTGGGCACTTACGGGGAAATTGCTGGAACAATGTAGAAGGTTCAGGAAAGAGTATTTAGTGGCTAAAATTTTAGTAACTAGAATTTATGTTTAGTATATTTGTGTTCTTTTTGCCATGTAACTCCTCCTGCTGTGCTAGTCGGTCAGTAGCACAGCACGGTGAGCAAAGGTGCAGACTCGGCGTTCAGACTTCCTGCGTGTCGTGCACCAGCTCTGGCTCTTGCTGGCCACATTAGCCTTGAACAGGTTATCTTCTGGGCCTTGATGTCTTCATCTGTACAATGGAGTTAATAATAGTACCTATCTTATATTTATATTACAATAAATGAGAATACATACAAAGAAAGCACAGTAGCTGTCCATAATAATGACTCCATACATGCAAACTATTATTTATTATTGTGCAAGAGTAGGTGCTGTGGAGCTGTGGTCCCCAGCCTTTTTTGGCACCAGGGACTGATTTCATGGAAGACAGTTTTTCCACGGATGGGGAGGTTGGGGGGATGCGGAACTTATACGGTGATGCGAGTGATAGGAAGCGGCTGTAAATGCAGATGAATACAGATGAAATACAGATGAAGCTCTGCTCCCTTGCCCACCACTCACCTCCTGCTGTGCAGCCTGATTCCTAAGTTTTGTGGAAGACAGTTTTTCCATGGATGGAACAGGGTGGGAGGTGGGGGACACTGGGCCATGGCCCCAGGGTTGGGGACTATAGCTGTAGAGGTAAAACAGAGACTGTTGTTCCCCCATTGGTGGTAGGGAACGTGCCAGTAGCAGTGCACTGTGCTCTAGAAGTTCAAAAGAAACAAGAACAGGATCTAGCAGAGAAGGGCAGAAGTGTGGTGGCCACTGGCCACCCCCAGCAGATGGCACAGCCTGTGGCCAGTGAAGTCGTGCTCAGGCTTTGCTGGCCCTTTGCCTGAGCCCTTAGTCCCCCTTTAAATTTAAATCCTTCCTTCCACCCTCCTGTTCCTTCTTCAGGTGTGATGATGATGATACCACCTGCATTTGATTTGCTTCTTTTCAGCACCCTTCCATGTTTCTTATCTCATTTAATCCTTACAAGAGTGAGGCAAAATCCCCCATTTTTCACATGAGGACACTGAGGTCCAGGGAGGGGTAGGTTACTTGCCAGGGCCTTGAGGCTGGAAAGCCCAGTCCATCATGCCATTTCCCACTCACGTAACAGACCCTGAGTTATTGCTTGGGCATTACCAAAATAAAACAGAAACACCCAGAGGTGGGTGCTGCTGGTATTACTGAACCTGCTTTAGTTAAAATGTAGGTCTCTTCCTACTACAGTGGTGCTTCCCCTGCAGAGGTAATGTTTCCCAACCCACCTCTTTGTTAAAGCCCTGTGCTCCACTCTTTCTTCCCTGTTGGAAAGAACTTCAGGTTGGGAAAGAACTTTACGTTGGGAGCTAAGAAATCTGAGGCTAGTCTCTGTGTGCGAGTTAAAGGCCTCACTGGGGCCTCTTGCCTCATCTGTACAAAGAGGGGATTGCCATAAACCTGAGTCTCAACCTTTTTTTTCCCTAGGACATAGATGTCTGGTGACATTCCCTTGTAGACCTGGTTGGGTGGCCTACTTTCCCAACACCTTAGCTGTAATTTGACCCCCGTTCCTGCGCTCAAAGAATCATGTTGGAATACAGGGAAGTGCAGGATGCTATTGTAAGGATAACCTTAAATCTGTTCTGAGTTATCAGGAATGTACATACTTGTGAGGTGCAAGGTTTGTTATTAGTCACAGGTCACTTTTAACACTTTACAGTGAAAGTGTTGGGGCCTGGTGGTGGAGACCTATTCTGTAGCACACTTGCCCTTGCCTGCCACAGCGCCAGCCCTCAGCATGCAGACAGGTGCCAGCTGAGCACATTTAAAGTACAGGTGTCCTGTGGTCATTTAAAGGGCTATAAAACCTTGGTCTTTGGAATTAAAAAAAAAAAATTAAAAAAACTTTGTGAAATCAGAGGGACTTGGGTTAGCTGTGAAGAGCATCTTCATTCTGTGAGACTCACGTTCGTTCCTCATCTCTCCATCAAGTGTGTGACCCTGGGTCAGCACATTTCTAAGCTGGGTTAGAAATAATCGGCCTGGGGCTTTTTCGATCCAGCTCTGCCAGAAAACTGAAACCTCCAAGTTTCTCTTAAGGCTTCTTTCTGGTTTTCTTACTCAAGGATTTGTACCTACCATAGGTCAGAAATACAGCCTTTTCTCAAAGTGTGGCCAGAAACCTTGGGTTGGTAGCATTTGCAAGACGCTTCAGCTGAGATGTTTAGATGCTAAGAACCTTTGAGGAAGGGGGTTGGGGAATGGGGACAGTGCCATGGAGTCAAGTGTCCACTTGGTCCATGGTTAGCCAGACCCTGAATTTTCTGTCTAGTCCTATAATTCAGAGCGTTGTCACTGAATGAAAAAGAGGATTTGGAGAAGACTTTAAGCCAAGTGCTTGTGCCAGCATGCTTCCTGTCTCTCAGCACCACCCAGCTGCCAGAGTCTCGGCTTTCCATGCAGAGTTAGGGAAGCTCCCACGTGAAGGTCACCAGTGAAGGTGTGAACTCCTCCCCTGTCCTGGAACAGCTAACAGCGGCTTGAACATTCAGCCTTTTATGTGTTTCATAAGAAATGCTGCAGATAGTTATTTCCACCATCAAGTAAAAGTGTGTATGGAAAATTTTGACTGAAAATAGTCAAATCTTTACGACAGGGCAGTTGACCCTTGAACAACACAGGGGTTCAGGGCACCAACCCCCACACAGTCAAAAATTCTCATTTAACTTTTGACTCTCCCAAAACTTAACTACTAATAGCCGGCTGTTTACCAGACGCCATCCCAATAACATAAATAGCTGATTGACACTTATTTTTTATGTTGTATATGTTATATACCGTATTCTTACAATAAAGTAAGCTAGAGTAAAGGACATGTTATTAAGGCCAGGCATGGTGGGCTCACACCTATAATCTCAGCATTTTGGGAGGCTGAAGTGGGAGGATCAGTTGAGGATCGGAGTTTGCGACCAGCCTGGGCAACATTGTGAGAACTTATATCTACAAAAACATTCAACAGTCAGCCAGGCACAGTTGTACACGTCTATAGTCCTAGCTACTCAGGAGGCTAAGACAGGAGGATCACTTGAGCCCTGGAGTGCAAGGTTGCAGGGAGCTGTGATCGGGCTACTACATTCCCACCTGGGTGACAGAGCAAGACCTTGTCTCTTAAAAAAAGGGGGGGGAGGGGGAAGAAAGCAAATGTTAAGAAAATCGTAGGAGAAAATATATTTACTATTCATTAAATAGAAGTGGATCATCATAAAGGTCTTCATCCTTGGCACCTTCAAGGCTCAAAAGGAGAAGGAGGGGCTGGTCGTGCTGTCTCAGGGGTGGCAGAGGCAGAAGGACAGCCACATATAAGTGGACCCTCGCCGTTCAATCCTGTGTTGTTCGAGGGTCAGCTGCAGTTAGATGTGCTGTATTAGGAAGTTCAGACTGGGCAGGCAGGAATCGCCGTCACAAAAGGCAGTAACTAAGATACGCATAGTTCAACACAGACGGATAAATACGATTTCAATGGCCCAGGGATCATTTTGGTAGAATTTATATGGATAAGTTTTGATCCATATGAAAATGATTTCAATGAAAATAAAATCAAAAAAATAGAAAAATAGTTCTTCTGTGTTGTGTGAAAAAAATAAATGAAGAGATTAGGTTTTCTTAATGGGATTCAACTCAGAAGACTCTCAACCAGAGTTCTCCAGTAGGGATACTGTTCTGCATCAGTTGAAACTCTTGGGTTTATAAGCAGTCCACACTTCCTTGGGATTAAAATGGCAGGATCACAATACACTGTATTCACCTGGCACCATGAAATAGCTGTTATTCTCAGTGGCATTTGGCCAGGGCTGGTGTAGCATTTGAGAGCACTCAAGAAGGCCAAACCACAGTTCACACTCTTCTCGAAGGACAGCTGCCTTGGCCACGAGGGAGGCAAAGGGTGCTCCGGGTGAGCGATGGAGGTGCTGGTGGCTGCAGAGATTCCTCTCCAGGTGGCCCAGCCACGTGATTTAAAGGCTATGAGGCAGAAGGATGGGAAACTATTAGGCAAAGGTTGATTCTTCAGCCATCTTCATTTGGTGCTTCCCTGTCCCCACTGTCCACTAGACCCTCTTGAGAAAGTCTGAAAGAAAATGAAACTCAAATCAGTTGTCAGTGACCTCTGTTAAATGTTAGCAAGGGTCGTATGACAGGGAGAGCCCTTGTGAAAGCTGACAGTCGAAGTCTATAATAAAAAGGCAAAATCTCAAATGACTTAATGGAGGAGAACTCAGGTCTAGGGTGTGTCCAGATTGTCATCCTCCACATTGACTCTGACCCCACACGCCTGCAGTTAGTTGAGAGTGTCCACGTGTATTGTGGATATACTGGATTTGGAGAAAACATTTCATCCTGTTCTCCTCTCTTTCAGGTTTCAAGTGCCCCATTTGCTCTAAGTCTGTGGCTTCTGATGAGATGGAAATGCACTTTATAATGTGTCTGAGCAAACCTCGCCTCTCCTACAACGGTAAGGGCTTGGCCTGCCTCACCAGCCCGCTGAGCACTGGTCGGGGAGCCTCCAGTGGAGGGTGGCTCTGTGCAGCTTTTCCACCCTGGCTCTGGCAGGAATGGTTCCTCAGGTAGTAAGGAACCAGACTGTTCCAGAGAGCCTCGCTGCTCAGATCGGAGAGGAAGAGGGGCGGGACAAGGAAGGAGGGCCCAGGGGTCAGGTCCACAACCTGGGGAGGCTCTCCAGTTGCTCCATTAGTCCTCTGCCCTTTGGCACCCTTGTTCCACGGACTTGGGTTGGGAGATTCGTCCACTCCTTTACCCATCACCCCTGACTGGGGTCAGCCCCGAGACAGCCGGGCTCACTCCAACAGCAGAGAGGCCAGAGAGTGTACCGTCTCTCCTCAGGGAAAGGAGTCTGGGTGCTGGTGACACGCACAGATCACTGGGAAGTCTGGCCATCCCCTCATCACTTTTAAACTCAGGCAAACACCTGAGAAAGTCCTATGGCTGTCCACAGTAGAGAGCTTGAGGGAGTGACAATACCATGACACTTTTTAGGAATTGTAAGTGTTGACAGAAGCCAGGCGCAGTGGCTCATGGCTATAATCCTAGCACTCTGGGAGGCCGAGGTGGGACGATCACTTGAGATCAGGAGTTCGAGACCAGCCTGAACAAAAGCAAGACCCCATCTCTACCAAAAAAATAGAAAAAATTAGCCAGGCGTGGTGGCATGCGCCTGTAGTCCCAGCTACTTAGGAGGCTGAGGCAGGAGGATCACTTGAGCCCAGGAGTTTGAGGTTGCAGTGAGCTATGATGATGCTACTGCACTCTAGCAGGGCAACAGAGCAAGTCTGTCTCAAAAAAATAAGAAAAAGAAAGAAAGTGCAGACGGTCTGCCTTGCTGCTTCACCAAGGCATGTTGCCTCCTACTGCAGAGGCTGCTTCAGAGCTCAGCAGTGAATACCACAGGGGATAGGATCTCAGGGGCAGGGGATTCCATGGCTCCTAAGTCACCCTAACATGGCATCGCTGGGGACAAAAGGAATGTCAACATCTCCCTGGTATTCTGTGGTTAAGGAGTTGGAGTCCAACTTTCAGCCTCCCTCTCCACTCACTGACTATAATCTTGTACAAGTTGCTCCGCTTAGCAGAGCCTTGATTTTCTGGTCCATGAAATGTGGCTAACAATACTTAGTTGATAGGATTGTCAGTACTGAATAAGATATTACATGTAAAACCCTTTAGTATAGAGCCTGGCACATGATCAGTGCTTAGGAAGTTACAGCTGCCATGAAGGATGCGAGACCATCCAGAGGTTTCTCTTTGCAGTTTTTCAGAATAGACTGACTTCTCCTCAGTGCTGCTCAGCCCGTGCTGCTGGTGACTCTCTGATTTTCCATTCTTACTGTTCGGTCTGGTCTCCAAACCATGTTCATCAGAGGATTGCGTCCTCTGTGAGAACAGGCAGTGGATCTGAGCAGGGGTGCCTCCAACCCTGGGCCAGGCCTGCCTTCTCAGATGAAAGTCATAGCAGGGTTCTTAGAAAAAGAGTGCTGGGATTTCCACAAGTTTGAGGACAGGATCGTTTAACCCAGGTCCTGACAATGATCACTTCCTGGGGAGACTCTTCTCACAGATGTCCTTGGGCTTCCACCCTGCAGCCTCCTCGATGCCAAATGGGCTCATGGGCTCTCCTCCCAACAACATTAGCCTAGGCAGGGCTCATGGTCCCAGAGCCTTCTCCTATCTCTTAATTACTTGCTCAGCCAGAAGATTCTGGATGCAAGCGGGCACATTACCTACTTGTCTCGGCTATATGCAGCCTGTTAACTTCTGTGCAGGTTGAAGGACCAGCACAGGACAGATTATGGCTCTGTCCCTGTCCCCTGCATTTCCTTCCCTTTTATATCCTACCTGGTATCTGGGAAGCCCCTTTCCTCCCCAGTGGATGGCCTTCCTTTTCCCCTGGTCTGACTGCCGCTGTGTCTCTGAATCTGTCGTCACGTGTGCATTGTGTCAACATGCTCAAACTCAGCTTTGTCCCTGTTAGCCATCTCTGCTTGGGACCACGGAGGGAAAGGAGCCTTCCCTGTGTCTCATGGCCCTCCCCAACCGCAGCCTCAAAAACTGTATTCACTTCTTTCCCACATGTGTGGAGACCTCATGAAGACCTCTTTTTGTCCTGTGGGCTGCTGGGGAGGGTTCTCTGTAGACACTGCCTTTGCTGTAGTAAGAACACAAAGACGCCTCAGAGGGGGCTCGGCCTGCGAGAACCTGGCTCTTGGAGTCATCAGGGAGAACTTTCCGAGAGCAGCTGCAGGGGACAGAGTGCTCCTGGGGCCAGCGAGTGAGGAGTTACCCACACAACCATGTGGAGAACGGGGAAGGTGAGGGGCTCCAGCTCCTCTGCCCGAGAACTGCCTGGGACGCCCCCAGGTGTCCCTGTCCTCCTCCATGTCAGCACTTGAGTGCCTGGTGCTGCCTGTCCATCTTTTCTGTCTCTTGTCCCCAGCAGCCTCAGGGAAGAGCTGGGGAGACCAAGCCTGGCAGTCCCACCTGGGTACAGATTACCTGCTGAAACCTGGCTGGGAGTCGAGGTCCCCTGAGACGAAGGAGAGGTTGGCCAGCCAGCCTGAGGCATAGCTGCTGCTGTTCCTGCACTAGTTCTAGTTTTCCTTTTGTCCTTGAGGCCATGTGCTCAAGGGGTGTGTACATCTGTGTGTATGCATGTGTCTCTGTGTGTGGAAACTAAAGGCTGTAAACCCAAGCCCTAGTTTATGCAAAAGCCAGTCCTTTAGCACCAGAGACAGAGAGAGGCCAGTTGTCTGCTGTCTTCCCAGTGGACTTTGTCTTAAGGTGATGAAGGTGCTTCAGAAACAACAGCCGGCCCCTCCCTGGACACTATTAATGCCAAAAGGAGGCTTTGGTGGCATGTTCAGTCTTTGTCTTTTCTGAAGACACCTAAACCTTCCAGCTGAGAAGAAAGCGTTTGCCCCAGGGGCTGTACGTGGAGTGGAAGTCTCCAGTGCATAACTAGGGCCTGCCCTAGCTCAGATAAAGCACAAGCCTTTTCAGAAGGCAAAGGCCAAAGCTCCCAAGTCGGAAGGCTCTGAGCTTATTATTTTGTTTGTGTCAGTAACGTGCTTGCCCATGATGTCTCATCACCCCAACCTCACCTGTTCACATTACCTTTCTAATTTAAAAAAATTGTGGGGTGGCCGGGCGTGGTGGCTCACGCCTGTAATCCAAGCACTCTGGGAGGCCGAGGTGGGCGGATTGCTCAAGGTCAGGAGTTCGAAACCAGCCTGAGCAAGAGCGAGACCCCGTCTTTACTAAAAATAGAAAGAAATTAATTGGCTAACTAAAAATATATAGAAAAAGTTAGCCGGGCATGGTGGCGCATGCCTGTAGTCCCAGCCACTTGGGAGGCTGAGGCAGAAGGATTGCTTGAGCCCACGAGTTTGAGGTTGCTGTGATCTAGGCTGATGCCACGGCACTCACTCTAGCCCAGGCAACAGAGTGAGACTCTGTCTCAAAAAAAAAAAAAAAAATGTGGGGCTACTTCAGGAGTCTATGAGAGGTGAGCTCTTAGAATCTTTCTGGAAAGGGGGCAAGGTGAGGCTTTCTTAGAGGGTGGAGAGAGAAGTTCTGTTGTTGTATGAAGATTCACTAGCACTCCTGGTCACTCCCCTGGAGACTTCCCTGTCTCACACACACTTCTACAGTTGCTGGCACCAGCTGGGGAAATTTTTAGAAAATTTATGGTGGTTATATAAGATGAAATTTAGTTAACCACCGAAGGAAAACTTAGGAACCTCCTAAATGAGGCAGATAAAGAGTAGTATTTTTCTTATTATGAGGGTTGGCCTGAGCGGCAGGTTGGAAGGCCTCCAGTAGCTGCCTGCCAGTCTTAAAAAACACAACTTAGGAAAGGTGAGACTGGTTTAACTGGTTCACCCAGTGCTCACAAGAAATTTGAAGACCAAATTCGAAGCCTGGTGCTCCCTGGGCAAGCGCCTGGCCTGGACTGGCCTGGCGGGGGAGGCTTGTGAATGTGCTGATTTCCTGCTGGAGGGGTAGGGAAGGGTAGTGGGCCCCAAAGCACCGAATATTAAACCTTTGTCCTCGTGAGTGCCTTCCACGGGCAGCTCTGAACCTGGGACACTGCGCAGGAGAGAGGAGGGAGGGGTTGGAGCTCATTTTTGTGGGTAAAAGGGGCCAGCCTGAATGAGCCTTTTTGTTGCACTCCTTTTCCCACATCTCTCTTCGTGGCTCTGAGATTGGGGGACCTCACCCTGAGAATACACACTCAAATTTCAACTATCCAGTTGCTTGGCTAGCAGAACACGCCTCAAAATGGGAATCTGACTTTGCTCTGAACAGAAGAGCATCAAAGTGCTGGTCATATAGATGACCTGCTATCTACCAAAAGCTTAGGGGGCCCTGGTTCTGAGACCAACCAGGGGTCCTCAGCCCGAGGGCATTCTGGTGGGGGGACGGGTCCATTTGCCAGCAGAACCAAGGAGAGCTTGGCAGCTGTCAGTGCTGTTTCAGGAGACTGTCCCTCAGCTTTGTTGTGGGGTACAGGCCCATGCACAGCTTCTTAGGTCAAGATGCCCTACCCTCCTTTCTACCAAAGGCAGTTGTCATTCCCATCTTCAGGGTTCTTGAAATGCTAAATGTCACATGAGCTTTTTTTTAAAGGAGAGGGAATTTGGCTCCTTGTAAATTCCCCTGAGCCAGCACACCTGTGTAAATAGGTGCTTATTTGTCCTGTGTCTTCTGCTCTCAGAGACTCTGTGGTCAGGATGGAAAGTCCTGCCCTTTGTGTGCCTGGGGAAGCCGGGTCCTGGCCAGGAACTTTGCCCAGCCCCATGTGGGGCCCTGCCCAGGGCTATTGTTAGATGCTGGAGCAGCGGCTGCAGTCTGGCTGGAGTCTGGCTGCAGTCTGGCTGCAGAGATGTCTGTCCTGACGCTCCTCTTGCTGGAGGGAGGGGAGGAGGGAGGCAGCTGTTCACCCAGCGCTTCCAGCCCCTGCTAACCAGCTCTTCTGACCGCCAGGGAGGCCTACAGGGGCTTCACACAAGTGGGGAAACTGGAACAGGTGGCTAAAAGAGAGGGGACTGTGTGGGAGCTGAGTGGAGCCTCTATAAATATGAAATGCTCCAGTCCTGAGTTTTAGTTGGCCACCCCCCTACTATCCTCATCACAGCCCAACTCGCCAAAACAGATTGCACCTCACAGGTCCGGGGTGTTGGGATGGGGTCTGCTGGCAGGGTATACTCTCTGCCCAAGGTCTCCCCTTTGCCTGGAGAACAGAGCATCCCAGATTTCCCAGGAAGGGGGCTGAAAAGGCTTGGCATTGGTGGCACTGCCCTGTCCTGCCCCCAGCAGACTGGGCCAGCAGCTCTGCACACGCTGAAGAGGCTGCGAGACCAGGCAGTCTTGCTCACCTACGCTGGAAATGAGGCCAGCGGGTGGAGCCTGTGCTTCTGCGTCATTCAGCAGGGGTTCTCCCTCTGGCTCCCACCTTTTCTCTCTCTCAGGCCTTAACTGCCACCAGGCACAAGGGGAGATGGATATGTATGTCCTCACTCTGCACTGCACGACATCAGCCTTCCCTCTGATCTAGGCGCAGAGATGTGTCTGCAGCTGTTTAGTCCTCCCCACCCCCTCCACGCTGCCAGCAGCTCTGGGGTCCCTCAGGGATGTGCTGCCGGTGCTCTCCACAGGGGAGTCAAGCCCGGAGTGGTGGAGGGCAGGTGTGCAGCTCTCTCAGTCTGGCGTGTTCACTGTGTGCACCCAGGTTCCTCCACCCACCTTAGCCCCCACACACGTTCACAAAAAGGGAGCGATTGGAAGCTGCCTGTGAGATGGGTGGTGTTTCCCAGCCCCAAGGGAAGACAGCCATATGGCCTGGTCTTTTAAGGAAAGGAGGCAGGGCGGCAGGGTGGAAGGAACTCTGGCTTGGGAGTCATGGCCACTTAGCAGCTGCATGTGCTTGTCCAAAGGCCCCCACGGGGTCTAGGATCCATTGAGATGTGTCTGCAGTTGCCCACATATAGCTGGCCCAAAGAAGTGAAGGCTGTTTTTTCTCCTCCTCCTAGATTTCTTTTCTTTGACAAATAGCAGCTGTCAGGAGAGCTATGCCTGGATCCCAGGGAGGCAGCAGAAGATGCTGTCCCCTCCCACCCCCAGCCTGTCACAGGCGTCACACCTCCCGTTTGGCTCCAGAGAGCTTTGCCTGCCATTCTGGTTTGGTTCCCTGGTCCGGTTAGGGGGGCAGGCACTGGCACCACCCTCAGCGAGGCCGAAGGCGCTTCCAGACTTCCCCTTGGGCAAAGGGAAGTGATTAGCTGATTAGCTTTGCACACTGGTGTCAGGAAGCTTAGGAGGGACTTGAGAGGCAGTAAGAAAAATGTAGACCCCAAAAGACAGACAGTTCAGCTTTGCTCTTGTGTTCTCATCAACCAGCCTTTGTTGAGTCCCTCCTCTGGGGGGTCTGGGGGTGCCAAGGGGCACATGAGTCCATCACACTGGGGCCTCAGCTTGTGTGGGCCTAGGGTCCTTGGCTTTGTGCTACAAGACCTCCGCCTGACGTCCCTCTGACAGCAGGTAGCAGACTCCTGGCAAATGAGTGTGGCCGTCTTGTGGGACCCGGTGATAGCCAAGCCTCAGCTCCAGCCAGTTCTGCTCCCTGCCAGGACCCCAGGGACATCTGGGGGCTGCTGGTTCCCACAGCCCCAGGGATTGGGACAGGAAGTTTTACTCAGCCCACTCAGACCTCTTGCTGGGTTTGTGCTCCTGCTTTCCACATGGAAGAATGCTGCTCCCTGGGCACTGCGCTACGTGTGGCCACTGCTGGCTTCCCATGCCATCACATTCTAAGCCTCTGACTCCTCCCCATCCCCAGGAATCTCCAGGTGGCCTTTTGCAGCCAGTGGTTCTTGGTCCCAGTGAAATGTGCTCCCTGCCACGTACCAGCCTGGTGGGGCAGCTGCACGTTTTAGTTCTTCCCACCCGTGCGGCCAGCACTGTACACCAAACCGTTCTGTGGTATGGTAAGGACAGGCTGCATCCAGCCTTTCTGTGTTCAGCTCTGAGCCCTTTGGTGCATGGGCCTCCCACTCTGGGACAAGAAGAGTTGCTCTGGCGCCCCTGCCACTTCCCCTTCCCCTTCCCTAGTGATATTCATTGAGAAAAAGAGAGAATAGTCAAGTCCAGTCTTGTTGAAGAAGAGAGCCCTTAAGCCTGTCTCCACCCCCGCCTCCCCTCCCCTGAATCCGTCACCTGCGGGGGGCCACAGGTGCTCTCCTGGAGTGGACACAGACTGGTGTGGGAAGCTGTTTGGGACCCAGAGAATTCTAACTAGTCCCTTGGGCTCACAGCTGAGTTACCAATCAGCAGGGGAACATGCAAAGGGAAACTGCTTTGGAATCAATAATTGCCCTGCTCTAAGGAAAGCATCCTTCAGTGTGGAGAGGAGTACTTGAAAGGAAACCATGGGCTGTAGCCCCAACGCTCCTGTCCTGAACGAGATGCCCAAGGCAGAGAGTGGAAAATAAGGTCCAAGGATGTCTGCAGGATGGCTCTGTCCTCTCACAGCTAGGCTATTTTGCCTCCCATCTTTGTTGCGATTTTTTCCCTCTGTTACGAAAAGTGTCAAACGTACAGCAAAGTGGAGAGTTTTGCAGTAAGCACCCCTATACCCACCATCTAGAGTGCATTATACTGTGCTCTGCCACCTCTCTCTCCATCTACCAGCCCTTCTTATCCTTCTGATGCATTTCAGAGTAAAATGCAAATAGTGTGCTTCT
Source organism: Lepilemur ruficaudatus (assembly GCA_963574885.1). Lineage (NCBI taxonomy): Eukaryota > Metazoa > Chordata > Mammalia > Primates > Lepilemuridae > Lepilemur > Lepilemur ruficaudatus. The sequence continues at coordinate 16,696 of CAUYRT010055107.1, forward strand.
TTATTGGGGTTCTTAATTATAAAAGTGATGCATGTTCAAACATTTAAAGAATGCAAAAGTATATAAAAGTATTTTTCTTTTAATTCTCCTTTCCTCCACCACTATTAAAGTGTATGTATCCTCCAGACTTTTTTCTGTACCTACGCAAATGTTTAAAATGTATGGTACCCACTGCTCTAAACGGGTGGGACCATGCCCGTTACACTGATTGCCTCTGCCACGTTTGGAGTCTGGGGTGAAACTCCTCCAGTAGCAGACTATGTGCCATCTCCGTTTCCTATTTGTGTTGCCCTTTCAGGTGGGTCTTTGGGGTAGCTAGATGTCACAGGCAGAGAAAATGGCCACAGGTTGTCCTGGTGACCAGGAAGTGAAGAGTTGCAACTCATGTGCCTAGGAACTTAACTATCAAATCAGTCCTATTTTATGCTTTTTCCTTGGGGTTCCTGGTGAGAGGCTTTAAGTCATCGTAGCCTTCTGGGCCATGAAGAATCCTCATTTATGGGCCCCAGATGTTTCCCTCTCCACCAAAATAATCTGCCATGAGGAAAGTCACATGAGCAGAGGGTCCCAGTCCCAGCAGCACCACCCTAGAGCCCTCTGACCAGGCAGGGTGCGTGACCTTTTTGGGCTTCCGTGTCATTTTTGGCAAAGTGGGAATAACTCTGTGCGCCCTGCCTAGCCCAGAAGATTATGAAGCTCAAAGGAAACGCTCAGATTCTCAGTACGTGTCATGGGCAGTATTCGCGAACAGTGGTGGGGAACTGACCCCCAACAAGCTCTCCTTTCTTCACTTCCATAACCCCGCTCTCTTGACATTTCCCCTGTGGTTCTGAGAACTTCTGGGTAACCTTTTGCTCACTTCACCTCTTTCACCTGCCCTTCAAATATTAGCATCAACCTGGGGCTGTTTTCTGCCTTCTTTGGATTTCAGTCTAAACTTTCTTCCCAGGCAGTCTCTTTATCCCACATCTACACCTGTCACCCACGTCTCTGTTCCACACCCCAGATCTAGACTTCAGCAGATCTTGGAGGTCTCCATCAGCATGCCAAGTTGATACCTCTCACCCAATGGAATTTGTCACTTCCTATGCCTATCCTCCTAGATTCCCTCTGTTAGTGACAGGTACCCGCCGTTTGCCCAGCTGCCCTTGTCAGCACATGCATTGCCGCTGCACCTTGCATGGTAATGGCTTCCAGAGTGGGCTCCCCACTTGCGGACTCCTCATTCTGTCCTCTAATAGCTGCTGGAGATGTGATCGGGTGCGCCCCCAGTGCCTCACCATTAACCAGACAAAACCCAGGCACCACAGCAGGGCACGAGTCTGTCCTCAGGGACTTGGTCTCACCAACCTCCTGGCCCCATGTGCCTCTGCACCTGCCATAGCAAACTTCCTGCAGTTTCCAGGTGCCCAGAATCTCCCTCTCCCCACCCAACTTCACCCATCCTCGTCATCACCTTCCCTGAACAGTCCCCACCCTGATTAGGTATCTTCCATACCCCTCATACCTGGGCCTGTGCGTCATAAGGCTTCCTAGAAACCACCATGCCTTGCCTCTTGGTTTTCTTGTTTGGCCTCCTCTACTAGTCTGTGAGCTTCTTGCATCCTGAAACTGTGGTTTATTTGCTCTGAGTCGTCAGCACACAGAATGTCATAGAAAATAAAGAACTGCTGACTCTGGCCCTGTTCTACTTGGGCTTTTCTAGTGATGACTTTGCTGGGCGTCCCCGTGGGCAGTAGCTTCCTTCCATTCATTGTTTTTGGAAAGGGGAGGGGGTCTTTTCTTTTTTTAAAATTGAGGCGAAATTCATATAACACCAAATCAACCATTTTAAAATGTACAATTTAGTGGCATTTAGGACATTCACAATGTTGTGCCACCACCATCTCTTAGCTGGTTCCAAACATTTCATCACCCGAAAGAAAACCCCTGGCATGGTCCCACTTATATGAGTAGCTGAAATAGTCAAATGTACAGAAGCGGAGAGTAGACTGGTGGTTGCCAGGAGCTGGGGGAGGGGGAGAAAGGGGGGTTATAGCTCATTAATGGCTATAAAATTTCATTTATGCAAGATGAATAAGTTCTAGACATCTGTTGTACAATATAGTGCTTGTCATTGACAATGTGTATAGTACACTTAAAAATTTAAGAGGGTAGATTGCATGTTAAATGTTCTTGCCACAATAAAATAAAGTTGTTTAAAATGGGAAAAAGAAAACTCCTTCCCCATTAAGTAGTCACTCCCGATTTCCCTTGCTCCAAGCCCTAAGCAGCTTTCTATTTCTATAGATTTGTCTATTCCAGACATTTTATGTAAATGGATTCACACAATAGGTGGCCTTTTAGATCTGGCTTCCTACACTTAGCATGGTATTTTCAAGGTTCGTCCACATTGTAGCATGTATTAGTTCTTCCTTTTCTTGGCTGAGTAATATTCCACTGTGTAGATGTGTACCACATTTTGTTTATCTATTCATTAACCGGTGGACAGTCGGATTGTTTCCGCCTTTTTGCTACTGCAAACAGCACTGCTATGAGCATTCGTGTATGTTTCTTCCCCTCATTCTTGCTTCATGCCACTCTACCCACCACCACATTTTCGAAACCAGAAATCAGTGCACCTGGTATATGTGTATGTTTAGGGAAAAGTCTAATAAGGGAAACAGCTTGCTTCATACCACCTCTGCTTCATGTCTGTCTTTTTCCAAGCCTTTTTCAAGCTCCACCACCTGGGCCCTTGGTTAATCCCATTTGGGGATTAATCCCATTTTGCCTTTGGGTAATTAACTGGTGGTATGCACGTCTTGTCTCCACAGTGAGGGTGGTCAGGTCAAGGTCCCTCTTGGGCTTCTGTGTCCCCCCACAGAGCCTGGCACAGTTTGGGCCATCCAAGCAGTCCCAACTAATTCCTAGGCCCAGGTCTACTTTGTGCCACCTGTCCACTGGTGACTAACCCCTCGCACTCTCCCCTGTCCCCGTTGCAGATGACGTGCTGACTAAAGACGCGGGTGAGTGTGTGATCTGCCTGGAGGAGCTGCTTCAGGGGGACACGATAGCCAGGCTGCCCTGCCTGTGCATCTATCACAAAAGGTATAAGGGGCTGGCCCATCACTAGCCATCTTGTCCCCCTTGGCTGTGGGACCAACTCTCCTCCCACCTTGGGCTCTGAGTAGGGTTGAGGCAGAGGCCTGCAGATGGGCTGTGCTGACAGGAAGGTGTGAGCACCCAAGGTGCAGGGCAGAGTTGAGTTGCCAGAGCTGTGCTCTGGTTTAGGGGCTTGGATGTGGGAGCCCCGCAGGTTGGAGGTGCTGAGGATCCCTTTGGATAGCTGGTTCTCCCTCTGTCTCACTGAGCCTTTCCTTCCTCATGGGCCCAGGGTGAGAGTGTCCATTTGTGCCAGAGGGGCCGTGTGAAGGATGTGCCATGCCCTGGTCCAGACTCACGCTTCTCCCCAGAGGGTTGGGAGGCAGGAAAAGCCACTGCCTGCAAGGCCAGGGCTCTGAGAGCTGTTACAAGTAGCAGGACCCAGATCTGTCCTCAGGCTCCAGCGTGAGCCTCCATCTTGTTTCCAGCTGGAAAGAAGACACCCCTCTGCCCAAGACAGGCAGACGCTCCATGCTGCCTGTGGCCACCACCTGCTCTCCAGCTCCTCGAGTGCAGGGCTGCTTTGTAATACACTGGCCTTTCAGAGCCTGACTCAGGGCCACTGGTCCATAGCATGATATCCATGCCCCCGCACGAGGTGTGGCTGGTGCAGAGGAGGCCCACGGTTGGCCTGGGAGAGATTCTTGATCTGGGTCCCAGTACAGAGCTTTGCAGTGTCCAGCAAGGCACTAACCAGAACCAGAAAAGGAAATCTTTGGCCCTGGGGGAGAATTATGCAAATTATCTGTCTGGTTCCTGTCTTTGAAAATGCCCAGATGTTGGTTTACAAATTGGGAAGCTGTCTTGGGGCAATCTCTGTTCCCTCTTTAATGCAGACAGTCCTTTTTTGTAAACACTGGAGACCAGGGCCTCGCTGTCAGCTTCCTCCCTGGCCTGATTTCTTGGCGCCCCTCCCCACCTTCTTCAGGAAGTACTAGGTGCCACTGTGATCTGGTAGAGTGTGGGGCTCTCCTGAGAGGTCCACTCATGAGGGAGGGAGCCCCCTGGAGGGGGCTCTCTCAGGACCCCAGGGCCTAGAGCCACAGCCGCCTGCTGTGCCATTGTTCACACTTCAGTCCCTCAAGCCTTGGCGATAGCTGACTGGTGGCCCTGCACAGCCCACCTGCTCTCACCTTCTCACTAGTGGCTGTTGCCTCCTCCTGGGCTCCCTGAACATAAGGCCTTGGCTCCACTTACTAAACAGCCCCTGGGATGCTGGATTGTCCCCTTCCTGCAGCACCAGATCCACCGAACCTACACCCACCACCGCTGCCTCCCCCTGAGCCAAGATCGGTCTTGGTGTTCTCCCCTTCATAAAGTAGGAGTCTGGGGACATGGTTGTTTTTCCCTGGGGTCCTTTGAGGAGAGATTTAGGAAGCCCACACTCAGAAGTGCAACCCTTTGAAAGAGCCCCTTTTGGAGGAGCTGTGTGGCCGGCTGGTAACACAGTCTCCCCTTGCTGCCTCCTCCTCCCTAGTTGCATAGACTCATGGTTTGAAGTGAACAGATCTTGTCCGGAACACCCTGCGGACTGACCCTGCTGGGCTTGCTTGCCGACTCCTCTCAAAGGTGAGCCCATGGTTGGGGGTGCTCCGGGTGCAAGGCTCGGGGTCAAGTCACTCTGGGGGCGCGCAGGTGGGGGAGCGGGGCTGCCCTTACACACCCCACCGAGAGGAAAGCAGGAGCAGAGGGAAAGACGGGGCACCTTTCCCTCAGTAGTTATCTAGAAATGGACATGATTCTCCTTGGGAAGGATACGAGATAGAAACTAACACGTGCAGGATTATGAAGAACTTGCTCAGAAGAGTTAGAATTAGTTGAGGGAGAGACCATGTATTCCAAATGCTAGAGTGAATCTCCCTGAAGAAAGTTCAGGAAGATCCCCTGGGAATGTGTGTGGGCAGGAGAAGGAGCTGGAGCGCTGGGTTGGCGCCCGGCTCCGCCTCGTCCTCACTCACCCTGCAGTCTCCGCCTGGGAATAATCTCACTCCCTGTCGCCATGTGGACACTGCGCTCACCAAAGAGACAGCCCTTGGGACCGTGCATTGTCCACTGCAGAGTGCTTGTCAGGATTATTTTACTGTTGGTTCTTCCTGACCTGCTTCCAGATGAAACCGAGGCCTCCAGGCCAGGCTCGGCCCCTCCACCCCCCGGTGCGGGGTGCTGACTCCACAGCAGTGCCCTGCTCCCAGGAGAGCACCCCGCCCAGCCCACGTGGGGTTTGGCCTCCCCATCTCCTCCCCGGGACACCTGGCTTTGCTGCTGCCCGTCCTCTTCTGTCCCCCGGCCTGCCTTTCCCTTCCAGCTCTGGGCTAGCATTTCCTCTTTTCTGGCGAACAAGTAGACAGAACCCCCAGAAAGCCAAAAGCCCGACTCCTCCTCATCTCACATCCAAAGGTCTTGGGGCCATTTTTCTTCCCCACCCCCTTCTCTCTCTCTCTCTCTCTCTCTCTCTCTCTCTTTCTCTTTCTCTCTCTTTCTCTCTCTCTCTCTCTCTTTTCTGTTTTCTTTTCTTTTGCTAGGTTTATTTTATTTATTCCAAGTAAACTCCCAGAACAGCTGATGATGTCAGACAAATCAGGGACATTTGCTCTTCTTACCTTCACCTCAAAAACCGATGGCATGGGGAGAAGAAACAGCCAGGGTGACAGTGAGGCAGGGGAGTGGAGCCTGCCCAGGAGCGCGGGCACAAACCCTCTGCTGGCGTTTGGCTCTGGGGGGCTGCCCAGACCGAACCCCAACACGCCCCCGGCCAGCCTGCCCTTGCCGGATGCACGCTGCCGTGGGATGCAGCAGCCAGCCTGGCCCGGCGGAGCACGACTGACTTGTCACAATCCACACAGGGACAAACAGCCCCTGTTCCCAAGAGGAGGCTCATCGGACACTGGGGCAGAGCTGAGCTGGGGACACCAGTGGGAACAGGGCACCCCTTCTGCACTGACTTCAGAAAATGGTTCTCCCTTCCTCCCCGAGGACACCAAATTGGATGAGAGCGAGTTTGAGAGAAGAATGAATCAACTGCTATCCTTCCCCTCACCCCTCAGCCCAGGAGCGAAAGGGCATTTTCTTTTTCACCTTTGAAAGGCATTGTGGGTCTGTCTTTAAAGTGTTTACAAAAAAAAAAAATTATATATAAAAAAAAAAAGTCTAGTGTCGACTGGTGTTTTCCCTCGTGATGTTTACAGATTGCTGTTTGCTGTCCAGCTATAACCCACTCAGTGACAGAAACGGACACACCAGTCCTCGCTGCCCGCGCTCCGGTGCTGGCGAGCACGCACGGTCTCTTCCTTTGCCCAGTGCCCTGACCGGTCCTCTCCACCACCAACCTCTCTACCTTGGGGTTTTTTTTCCGTTTTCCTGGCTTGGTTTTGCACTTTTCTCCCCTTGGGATCCTGATATCTTGACTTCTTTGCCAAAAGAACAACCCCTCGAGGACTCTCTTTCACCTCCAGTCCCATTTCTTTTCCCTTCTCTCCTTCTGGTTCTGGTCAGTTCAGAGGATTTAACAATCACAAGTGTCCTGCAAAAATGCCTGAACGTTATTCTTAGGCCCTTGTGGATTTTTTTTTTCCTAGAAAACTTAAACAAAAAAGACTAAGAAATATGTACAGCTACCCCTGTTTTCAGGCATTCTGTTTGAGAACATTTTAGCCATTGATGTTCACACGTGGCATCAGCCCATGCAAGATAGGTTTCTGTATTTATATATTAAAATACAAGAAAAACCTTATAAAATGTTTAAAGAAATTGTTCAAAGCTTGGGAGAAAAGCTTTCTTCATTAGTCAAGGTGTTTTGATATGGTATTAAAATAATGTCTAATAAAAGATGCACTGTGTGATTTTATTTTAATGAAGTATTGTTATACAATCAAGAAATGGGGGCAAGGGTTTGCCCCCCACTCCCTCACCTACCTCCTAGCATTCCTTCAGGCTACTACTTTGTGCTACAGGTGTGTAGAGTGGTTTTCAGAAGGTCGTTCCTGGGTGGAAGGAAGGTGCAGGTCAGGCATGCGTCCTGCAAGCCTCCTGACCCTCAAACATCATGGAACCAGTCTGCCATTATCTGTGGAGTGGGTGTGTTGAAACTTCTGGAAAGAGCTCCAGGGGCAAAGATCTTGAAGCCACTGGAGGCTGCAAGGATGTGGGTTCTTCCAGGTACCAGCCCAGCCCCCTTCCTCTCAGCCTCTGCTCCCCCCACACCGCCTGCCTGTTGCTCAGCTTGCAGCTCAGTGCTGACTCACGGGCATGCTTCATTGAGGCCCAGGAAGAGGCCCTGGTTTGGGGCTGAGCCAGCTCAGAGCCTTTGAACCAGAACCAGCCGCTGGAGCTCACAGAAGTTGGCAAACAGCAGGCTGGGCGGGGAGCTCAGGGCAGGGAGCAGCAGTGCCCGCCTGGCCTCCATCCCTGTGCCAGACAGGGTCCCTGAGCCTCCTGCAGAGTCACCAAGGAACGCTCTGGAGGGAGACACCTTCTCTGCTTTGACCCTTCTCAGGCTTCAACCCCAGGCCCAGTGAGCTGGACCAACCCTGCACTCTGCAGTCACCTTCCCGCAGATGCTTCCGGAAGCACCTTCTCTGCACAAGGGCGTTCGTTGCAGGCAGTGGGCAAGCATGAGCTACGGCAGGCGGGCACACTTGGCCTGTTTGGAGAAACACTAAAGAAGAGTTAGTTCTGAGTCTGGGTCTCGGTGTGGGACCGCCTGGGGCGGAGCCCCCAAGCCATCGTGAGAGTTGGCAGCAAGAACGTGGGCTCCAGACTGTCTGCACTTGAGCTTTTCTGCTTCTTGGCAGAATGATTTTTGGGGAAACAGCTTCATTCATCTGAACTTCAGATTTCTCGTGTAAAATGGGGACAAAATCCCATAGCTCAGAGGTCACTGTGAGGGTCGGGGGATCTGCCCTGCAGGCCCTGGCACATGCATAGCAGGCCCCCTCATAGTTTTGTCACAGCAAAGGGCACTGTTCTATTCACAGCACCTCCTGCTCCTGCCTGGCAACTGTGTCTCCCTGTTCTATATTTAATTCCACCAGCAAAGCTGGCGAGGCAGGGCCTAACCCAGAGGAGATCTCCTTGCCTGACCCCTGGACCTGGAAACGAGAGGCTTTGTGGGCCCACCCCGGCGGCTTAAGCCCACTGCTTTGGCAGTGCCAGGGCTGAGCAGAGCGGCTGCAGGCTGTGTGGGGCAGGGCTGCAGCCCATGCTGGCTGTTCCAGTCCACCCCCAGGGACTCTGCTACTACCTGGCATGCTGAAGCCCTCTGCTGGCTGCCCTGTCCCTGAATTGGGACCCAGCTTGCCAGCTCCCAATGTGAGGGTGGGGCTGAGGGTGTATGGGCTTCCCAGGTGGAGCTTGGCATTCTCCATCCAGACAGCTCTCCAGAATCCCATGTTGCCCCTGAAAGGAGGAGGAGGAGGAGGAGGAAGAGCCGGGCCTGGTTTACAGTGACTCTGCTGAAGGCCCAGCACACTTCTGTGGGGTTCCAGGAGCCCTCATTGAGACCACTCATCTAATAGCCATGTACTGGTATTGAGGTTTATAGCAGAATGTCCTTATCCTTAGGAGATAGACACTGAATTATGTAGGTGAATGACTTCAAGAAATGTGTTGTTTAATTCCAAGTGGTTCCCCCCAAAAATACACAAAGCAAATAAGGCAAAAATGTTCATTGTTGAATCCGCAGTGGCTGGTCTTTCAGTGAACGATGTACTTGTTCTTTCAACTTTTCTGTATATTTGGAATTTTTCTTAATAAAAATTTGTTGGGAAATGGTCATTTGCTGAGCGCCTACTAGTTGCCAGGCACTGGAGGGTGCACAGGAGAAGAGCCACACCCAGCAGGGGACAGGCTGGCTCTGGGGACCCTCACTCAACTGGGAGGGCTTGGGGGTCAGCAGGGCTGTCTGCAAGGGGAGGGGCTTGGGAGCGGGGTCTCTGTGGCAAGCACACACGTGCTGGGGTGGTTCGGGAAGGGCCCTTGAAACTTGCCACCAAATCACCCTTGGCACAGTCTCTGCCTCCAGCCAGGGCAGCATGGGACAGAAACGTCACAGAGGAGGGAGTCCAAGAACTGAGGCCTGACTGAGGAGTCAGTGCAGTTGCCTCTGCCCGGGGCCTGGCTGCTCGGCCTGAACAGCTGGTAACAGTTGATTTGGAGGGAGAGTGTGGGGTGAGTAGGAGGGGGTTACTGCCCCCTGCATCGCTCCCACCCAGCCACGCTCCTAAGGGGGCCAAAGGCCTAAGGGTGGGGGAGATGAGACAACACTACCGGCTCCTTGGCTCTGCAGGGGAAGGAGGAGGAGGATCTAGACCAGCTTCCTGGCAGCCTGACCCTGGGAAGTGGGTGGCTCAGAGCTGAGAGCTGCTGGCCCAGTCAGGTAAGTCCTGAGCAGACGCTGTCCTGTCTGAGCTTCATGATGTCGGGCGCCCTCTCCTGGGCTTAGGGGGAACACTTGCCAAGGTCTCCAGACAGTGGCTCTTGCAGGGGATCCCAAGACAGGCCCCAGGGTGGACAGACCTTGATTTTGATGGCAAAAAAGTTGGAAGCAGGCCAGCTCAGTGGCTCACGCTTTAGGAGGCAGAGGTGAGCCCAGAAGTTCAAGACCAACCTGGGGAACACAGGGAGACCCCATCTCTACAAAAAATTTAAAAATTAGTTGGGCATGGCGCATGCCTATAGTCCCAGCTACTCAGGAGGGAGGCTGAGGTGGGAGGATCTCTTGAGCCTTGGTGACAGACCGAGACCCTATCTTGAAAAAAACAAAAATAAGAACAAAACAAAAAAACTGGTAGCACAATACATCACACCACAGACAGCTGTGGTACAAAGAGAACAGTTTCACTTGCACTTCTAATGACTGGCAGCAGCTACTTGAAGAACATGTTCGGAGTGTTGTAGGGCCCCATTCAGGCCCGGTGGGGGAGTCTATCGTAAGTGACATCTGCCATGGACAGGTCCCCAGGCCTAAGGTTCTCACAGGCAGAGTAGTTGAGGCAGGGACCTGGGTTCCTTTCCAAAGCCTGGGCACCACCCCGTCCCAGGATTCAACAAGTCAGAGGACAGCCCCAAAACACGGCATCACTGGCTCAAGGACCGAGAAGCTGGAGGGGAGCAGAGGGAAGTGCTGTCTCCTGATCTCCAGGCAGCTGCAAGTGGGGTTCACATTTGTTTGGGGGGGCCCCAAGGAGAAGACCTATCAACATGGAGTGGCAAGTCCCTTCCCATATTAGTGAAGGAGCACTCCTGTCACAGGGAGTAGGGGGAAGGATCTTGGGCCCCCAGCAATGGGGAGGCATCAAAGGAGGAGTGGGTGGACCTGCCATCTCCACCAGCCAGGACAGGATGTGTAAGAGCAGAGAGGGGGCAGCTTTACCGGAACCACCCTGGGTCATTTACTTGATAAAAGGCCCCCAAGGGTAGCAAGGGAACCAGGGAGGAGCCCGTAGCAAGGGAACCAGGGAGGAGCCCGGCCCCCAGACTTCTTTTCCAGCCCTCTGTCCTTGGGCCCCAGATACAGAGGGCTAGCTGGCAGATGAAGACAGCATCTTGCAGGGTCAGTGGCATGAAGGTAGGTTCCAGAACAAGAGCTCCGTAGTCTGGGGGCTTGTGGGCTAAGTAGCCAGAGCCTCTCACAGCACCTTGCCTGGGTTCATGAGGCCTCGGGGGTCCAGCGTGGCCTTGAGCTGCCGCATGGTCTCTATGCCCACGGCGCCCACCTCCTCCTGCAGCAGCTGCTGCTTGCCCAGCCCAATGCCATGCTCCCCGGTGCACGTCCCATGGAGTGCCAGTGCCCGCCTGGGGGGCAGGGAGAAGAGCGCCTCAGTGGGCTCCCCCTCCCACTGCCCTCTGCTTTCCCCCACCCAGGCACTGCTCCTACCTGCCCAGCAGTTCTGCAAAGGCTTTGACCCTGTGGAGCTCATCAGCGTCTTCCGGGTTGACCAGCAGGATGCAGTGGAAGTTGCCGTCACCGACGTGGCCAACAATGGCTCCTGGAGGCCCAGAGGAGAGAGCTGTTGCCTTCAGCCCAGCCTCCCCGTCCCTCCCCCGGCCCAGGCTCTGGGCAGCCCCAGTGCCTCCCCCACATCGCTGCAACAGGGAGCAGACAGGACCTGTGAGTCCCGAGGCCTTCAGATCCTCCTTGGTCTGCACCACGATCTCCGGCAGCCGGGAGATGGGCACGCACACATCGGTGGAATAGCCCTGGGTCAGAGGGCAGGCCCGTGAGGTCCTGCCCCCCAGCCCCTGGCTGCCTGGAGGTGCGGGGTCGCTGTGGCCAAGGCTCAGAACGGGTCTGGGGCCCTGGGCTTGGGTTCTTGGCCTCACATAGGAAATGTCCTGCTCTAATCTAGGCCGCATTCCCCTCCCCGCCCAACAAGATGATTGAACCAAGTGTGTTCACCAGGCCCTGCGGGCAGAGATTTTGCCACTCCCTCCTGGCTGCACACCTCGGCCTCTGCACAGCTGCCTGGAGCCCTCCTCTCCATCACCTCCTCCAGGAAGCCCTCCCTCTGTTTACAACTCCTGAGCGCACTGCACTGTCCCCATGGCCTGGCCCACAGAAAGGGCTCTGAGAGTTTGGCAGACAACTGTGCCTTATCTATATTCAGTGTCTGAGAAGCAGCTGGGGAGCGTGGGGGCTGCAGTCTGTAGTCTAGGACTTGCTCAGACAGGCCCTGCCCCCTGGTGGGCCACCACCTGCCAATCTGTACCATGGGGTGGTGGGGAGAGGAAAGGCCTTGTGGCCTGATCTGCGGGTCCCACCTCCAGCCCAGCCCCAGCTCACCTTGCTGCCCGGCCGCAGGGCCAGCATTGCATACCAGGCGTTGTGCCGCGCTGCCCAGAGCTGGCTGCGTGCCTCAGGCTCCTTGGCCCAGGAGAAGTGGGAGGCTCCGTTGTGCTGGGCTATCTTCTCTGCGGTGAGGGGAGGAGGGTTGGCACCGGGTCCCACCCTGGGACAGCCAGCCCCCCAACACACGCCCCCCAACATACCTGCCTGCTGCACCTGCTCTGCCAGCGTCTGCCCAGAGCCATGGAACTCGAGGAAGAGTGTGGGCGCCACAGAGCAATTCAGCTTGCCATGCCTGTTGCAGGCATCTATCATGACGTCATCCAAGAACTCTGGGACCAGGGAGAGGGCAGACCAGGTGACACCTGGCCTTCCAAAGGGACCTCTTCCAGGGAGCCCATCCTGACTGCCCCAGTCCCCACTCACCAATGCGGGCCACGGGCACTGCAGCCTGGAGGATGTGTACGGTGCTGTCCACAGCAGCCTGGACACTGGGGAATGCACAGGTGGCAGCCACTATGTCCTCAGGGAGAGGGTGCAGGCGTAGGGTGGTAGCTGTGATGAGGCCCAGCGTCCCCTCAGAGCCCACGAAGAGTCCTGTGAGGTTGTAGCCAGCTGCACTCTTCCTGGTCCCCGGGGACATACAAGGTAAGTGAGTGGCCAGACCACATGATGAGGGACCTCTGGCCAGAAGCCTGGGGTGGGAATGCAGGGCACCATCCCCATGGGCCAGGTGGCCATCAAGACAGTGCTTCCTGCTCCACCACCTGCATCTTCCTCGCACAGAGAGAGTAAACCCTAGTGCCATCAACTCTGGCCCACATGACAGGTCAAAGGCCTAGCCTGCCTGGGCAGGAGGCCAGTTGGAGGAGGAGGTGTCTTTCACAGTCCACCTCCTCTCTGCTGGGGAGCCCCCCATCAGTGCTCAGGGCTCCCAGCAGTGGCAGGGGGTGGGGGTGATGGGGGCTGGGAGAGCGCTCACCGGAAATGCCGGCCCCGGCCCGCTGTGTGAAGCAGCCGCCCATCAGGCAGCACCACCTCCAAGTTGAGCACATTGTCCTTCATGGTACCATAGCGCACCGCGTTGGTGCCTGAGGCCCCAGTGGCCGCCATGCCACAGAGAGAGGCGTCTGCACCAGGGTCTGGAGGGCAGAGTGCAGGAGAGGGCAAGCTGGGGAGGTGGGGGCCCTTTCCCTCCAGCTGGGGGAAGTGGGGGTCCCCTGAACCCCAGAAACAGCCTTGCCACCAGGGAGCCCTCAGGGCCCAGGAAAGGTCCACGAGTCCCAGGCCTACCCACAGGAAACCAGAGGCCACTGTCCCGCAGGTAGGTGTTGAGAGTTTTGCGGGTGACACCAGGCTCCACCACCACAGAAAAGTCGTCTGCATTCAGCTCCAGGATTTGGTCCATATGGGTCAGGTTAACGCAGACACCACCCTGGTGGGACAGGAGCCAAGAAGGCCACCAACCTCGGTCTCCAACCAGGCCCCAACTCCCAGACCCCACCCCAAGCTGACCTCCCAGCAGTCAGACCAGAGCCCTGGATGGCAGGTAGCTTGAGGGCTGGACGGGGCTTACAGCCGTGTGTGGTGAAGGAGGCAGCCACAAGTGTGCCAAATGTGGTGGACCCAGCCCCGGGGGGGGACACCCACTATACCTGCACGGCACAGACGCCACCCTCAAGCCCAGTGCCGGTGCCAAACGGAATGATGGGCACGCCTTGGCTGTAGCACAGGGCTGCCACCTGGCTGACCTGGTCCACATTCTGCGGCCACACCACGGCATCCGGAGGTTGGCACCTAGAACCAGACCCTCAGTGATTTAGGAGCATGTGACATCCACCTGTTTCCCTTTTAAGGAACCTGACGGTATTGCAGACCTGAGGCTACATGGTGAACAAAGGGCAGAGAACACCCTCTGGAAAGAGAACACCAGAGCACCCCAAAACAGGTGGGTGGGAAGAAGACAACCCAGGACCCTCCCTCTCCCACCCGGGATTTGTGGCAGGGAAGGGAACCTAGGAGCCCCCACACCTGTGCACCGACTCATCCTGCCCATGCTGTGCTCGGACGGCAGCAGCAGTAGACACATGGGGGGTCCCCACCACCGCCTTCAGGGCCTCCACGAAACCCTTGCTGAGTTCCTCCTGCAGGAGAGAAACGATTGCCAGGATCACCTGAAAGATAACCTGAGGCCACAGCCCTGTCCCTCTGGCAGGTGGGCGGTGGGGGACGCTGGAGCAGGCCTTCCCTGCCCCCAATGACACCCTCCCTAGGGGCCAGCTCAGCCAGTGGGTCCACTTTAAGCAAACCCACTATACAGGAATACTCCTTTCCAAACAGAATCATTGGACTCAACATTTCCCTTCAGAAAAACCACCACCAGAATAAAAATAAAATCCAGATTCACTCTTCAAAAAGGATGTCAGCAGGGTTCCTTCAGGAGCCAGCCCCGCCTTAGGGAATTGAAAGTGTCACTGGCCTCCTCCTTCCTCCAAGGCCAGCCAAGCACTGTCCAGGCAACAGAGACCCTGGGCTTGATCAGGGAATGACACAGAGGAAGAGCTTCCATAGCCCTCCTCACTCTACCTTTGTTGGGGGCTCCTGGGCTCTTGGAGCCCTTCTGGAGATTTCTTCCCACTTCACGGATGGACAACTGAGGCCAGCAAGTCAAGGATGGAGCCTGGCGAGCACCAGGTCCGTGCTTCCCAGGCACTCTTTCAAACATGCATGTATAGTCCCAAGCCCCGCGCCGGCCCTGGGGCCCACAAACCTTCCATCTGACTCCCTCAGTCCCACTCGTGGCAGCGAGGAGGCCCCGGCCCATCTCACTCCACACCCACACTTGACACAGGGTGAGCCCAGCGATCCTTTGCCCAAGATCAGGTCACACGGTGCTGGGGCATCACAGAGCCCGGGGAATTCAGGATCAGGCCTCCCCCTACCTGCGTCCCCCTGGAGCAGTAGCCCCTCCAGGGGAACAGCCCCCAGGTCGCAGCAGGCCGGAACAAGCGGGCCATAGCTGGGCAGCCGCCAGGGTGTGGGCACCGGGGCAGGTGGGCAGGAAGCCACCGGGCCAGTGCTGCCCACCCATTGGCTGCACCGGGGGTGGGGCCTGCTTAAGGTAGCGAAGGCTTAAGGTGGCACCTGCAGACATTGCCAGTCAGGGAGGCTGTGGGCGCCAAGGGGCAATACTAAAGAAGAGGCAAGGCTCGCCAGACGCCTGGGAAAACTGAGGGACAGCAACTGCTCCGTTGCTTAAAACTCTGCAGTGGCTTCCCGTGGCCCTTCAAACAAACTCCCTGTGGAGGCCTTAAAAGTCCTGCCAGCTCCTGCTGACCTCTCCACCTATCCACTTCCTTCAGCCTCCTCTTTGACCTCCAAGCTCCAGCTTCCCTTCCAGTCCCTGTGCACTCTGAGCTGCACCCCGGCTCTGGGCCATGGCACACGATGTGCTTCCACCTGGCACATCTCCAGACTCTCCTTGCCTGGCTAGTTCTTCCTCGCCCTACAAGTCTCAGCGCCAGTGTCACACATAGAGTGGGCTGCCATCAGGACCTCCGAGGAGGGAAGCCAGGGAGGCCCTTTGGGATGGGACAAGGGAGGGCAGTGGAGTAAGCCAGGAAGGCTTCCTGGAAGAGGAGACCTGAGGATGAGCAGCAGCTCAGCAGGTAGGTGAAGGAAGAGACTTCACATCTCTTTCATTTCCATCCTCCCCGGGGCAGAGGCCAGGACTATTTGGAGTGATTTGGTTGTTGTCGAAGCTAATTCCTGGTTCCGTTTTCCTCCCACGGCAAAAGTGAAAAGGCATGTTACTAACATCACTGAGACAAAGCTATCCCTAGCTTTGTTTTTCTTCCCAATCAAGTCAGGAATACAAACTCCTACCTAATTCTAGTTGGGTTCTTCACCCCAGCCACATTTGAATGAGTTCCTACTTCTGTTACTTGAAAGATTGGGTTTTGTTAGCCTGGCAAGCAGAGTAACAAACGACTCTCAAGCAAGAATGGGGGTGTTGATCAGCCACCATGCCTGGCCCAAATTGTCTTTTCTTTTTTGTTGTTACAGTTGGTTAATTCAAATTAAGATCCAGTGAAAGTGCAAACAATATATCTGGTTAATGTGTCTCATAAGTCTGTTAAAATCAACAAGTTTTCCCTCTTCCCCTTTTCTCATGCTAATTATTTGCCAAAGAAACTGGGTCAAAAAAAAAAAAAAAAAGATACCGGGTCATTTGTTTGGTAGAAATTTTCACATAATTTATTTGGCTGTTGCATCCTCATGGTATTGTTTAATATAGTTCTGTAATCTGTGTATTTCTTGTAAACTATAAAATTTAGGTACGATGCTGTCCAGTACAACTTTCTGCACTGATGGATGTGTTTTCTATCTGCACAGCCCACGTGGTAGCCACGAGCCACATGTGGCCATTGAGCACTTGAAATGTGGCTAGTGTAACTGAATTTTCAATTCCATTTCATTTCAGTAGCTGCCATTTGGGACAGCACAAAGTCAGAGGCTTCGTGTACTTCCCCCAGAGGTTTCAGAGGCAGCATGGCCTTGATGACACCTTGCTTTTAGACTTCTAGCCTCCAGAACTGTGAAAGAATAAATTTATGTTGTTTTAAGCCACGTATGTGGTACTTTGTTTTGACAGCCCTAGGAAATTAATGCAGTACCTTGGGTAGGATATGGTGAAAACGGCACTTTACCTCTAGGGTCTTGCTCCCCAAACCCCACAACCCTAGGATAATCATGAGAAAAACATCAGGTAAATTTTAGAAGAGGGAGGGGCATCCTACAAAATGCCTTTCCAGTCTTCCTCAAAACTGTCAGTCATGAAAAACAAGGGAAGTGTGAGAAACTGTCACAGCCAAGAAGAACCTACGGAGTCACGAGAATTAAATGCAATGTGGGATCCTGGAGGGATTTCTGGAACAGGAAGAGGACATTAAGTAAAAACCAGGGGCCAGGTGCCGTGGCTCACACCTGTAATCCTAGCACTCTGGGAGACTGAGGCAGGAGGATCCTCTGAGCTCAGGAGTTCAAGACCAGCCAGAGCAAGAGCGAGACCCTGTCTCTACCAAAAACAGAAAAATTAGCTCGGTGTGTTGGTGCACGCCTGTAGTCCCAGATATTCAGGAGGCTGAGGCAGGAGGATGGCTTGAGTCCAAGAGTTTGAGGTTGCAGTGAACTATGATGACACCACTACACTCCAGCATGTGTGACACAGAGTGACCCTATCTCAAAAAAAGAAAATCCCCAAAGGCAGTGGGAACCACTGAAGGTTTTTGAGCATGGGGAGGTCATATCTCAAAAAAAAAAAAAAAAGACTTTAAACAATCACAATATGTAGACTCATTTGGATCCTGAGTTTTTAAAAATCTGAAGAAATGTGTGATGTTTGTTTATGAAAAGAATTTGGAAGTGTGAACATTTGGACTGGATATTGAATAATACTAAGGACATATTGTTGATTTTTTATGGGATTATGGTTATGTTTGAAGTGCAATCCACAGACCTCTGGGGTCTCCAAACCCTTTCAGGGGATCCAGGAGGTCAAGACTATTTTTTCTTTCTTTCTTTCCCTCTTTCTCTCTTTCTCTCTTTCTTTCTTTCTTTCTCTTTCTTTATTTCTTTCTTTCTTTCCTTCTTTCTTTCTTTTTCTTTTTCTTTCTTTCTTTCCTTCTTTCTTTCTTTCCTTTTTCTTTCTTCTTTCTTTTCCTTTCTTTCCGTTCTTTTTCTTTTTTCCTTTCCCACTATACTAATGAGGAAAGACTATTTTAATAACAATACTAAGGTATTATTTTCCTATTTAATTGAGTTGACATTTGCACTCATGATGCAAAAGCACTTGGTAGGCAAGACTTCTGGCACCCTGCCAGTTTTGCTTAAGCATGACCTTGATGAAGCAGTATAAATTATTAATTATATTAAGTCTTAACTTCTGAGTGCATGTCTTTTTAACATTCTGTCTGATGAAATGGAAAGTATGCAGAAAGTACTTGTGCTCTGCACAGAACCATGATGATCATATCCAGAAAAAGCCCTGGTGCAGTTGTTTGAGTCATGAGCTGAAACTAGCTCTAGTTTTCTTATGGAACACTATTTTTACTTAAAAGAATGACTGATAGTTAAACACTGGCTATTCTGACTGCATATCTGGCAGACATTTTCTCAAAAATGAATGAAGTGAACTGTCACTTCCAGGAAAACAACTGACCATATTTGTTGCTCAATGGTAAAATGAGATTATCACATGAAATAGAATTTTGGCCAAAGCATTTATCTCCTTCCCAGTACTCAAAGCTTTTCTGATGAGATCAGTGGTGATATTAATGTGGCTGTTTGATACTGTGTAATAAAATGTTTCAACATTTAGAAATGAAGTCTTCCTGACTCAATGAACCAGTACTTTTCAAATGACCAACGCATGAAGTTACAAAATCATGCTGGTATGAAAGATCCATTCAAAGTGTAAGAAAGACCAATGGATTTTAATATAACAGAGTACAAAAGTTCATTGATGTGATCATGTATAGTGATATGTGATTGTGCCACATGGCGATGTCACTTTAGCAAGTAAATAAAAATCATTTTTGTCTCAATTTTCTATGAACAAATCACACCATTATTTATGCTTTAGGACATTGCTCCACTTAAACTGTCACTATTATTACAATTAAAGCCTCTTTACATCCCATGGCAGTGTCATCCAAGCATGTACTCCGTGGTGATGTCAGGCAGGGCTAGTTGGAAGAAGTGAGATATTGCAACATGCTATGAATGGAGACCAAACTGTGACTGTGGAGACTAACCACAACCATGAGCAGTACAGTTGATTGAGAAGAGAACACTCCGAAATTTTAGTGGAGAGTCAAACAAATTAAAAGCAGCAATTAAATAAAAACATGCAATATGCTTTTCAAAAATATCCTTTAGTCCTAGGGGAAATTAATAGGAGATAATGTGGTTTGGAATCTTGCATAGTCTTCAGAAACAGCCCACACACACACTGCTTACTCAGAGTTGGCATGAATAAGGCAGTTAGGGGAATTTATCGTGTGTGTGTGTGTGTGTGTGTGTGTGTGTGTGTGTTGGGGGGTTCTCCATTCTCTTTGTATATATATCAGTGTTTTGTCTTTTAAAAATACGCATAAATGTTACAAAAATAGGATCACACTTTACATTTTCTTCTGTGATTTGCATTTTTCATTTCTCAATGGATTAGACACCTCCCCCGTGTAGTTAGTACAAATTATCATTTTCAGTGTCTCCCCAAATTCTACTTACGTATCACCATAATTTATCTTATTTATACTTACTGAAGGATTTTTAGATGATTTCCAACATTTTGCAAGTGTAATTGGCAATGTGAGGAACATTCTTATATTTACATCTTTGGACAAGATTAAGGTTATGATCATTTATAATTTTAAAATTTCAATATAATGAGGTCTTCAGAAAAATTTTATGTATTATACTTACACCAGAATTGTATAAAAAATATTTTTCCAAATTTCTCCAACCCTGAGTAGTATTATTCTTTAAATATTGGCCAAACATATAGGTCAAAATGATACTACATATATTATAATACTGCTTTTTAAAAATTTTAAGTGTAGAGAAACATTTTTGATAAATTTATTGACTATGTATTTCCTTTCTAATTGTTTATTTATATCTTTTTTTTTTTTTTGAAACAGAGTCTCACTTTGTTGCCTGGGCTACAGTGCCATGGCGTCAGCCTAACTCACAGCAACCTCCAACTCCTGGGCTCAAGGGATCCTTCTGCCTCAGCCTCCCGAGTAGCTGGGACTATAGGCATGCTCCACCATGCCCGGCTGATTTTTTTTTTTTTTTTTTTTTTTTTGAGACAGAGTCTCACTCTGTTGCCCAGGCCAGCCTAGCTCACAGCAACCTCAAACTCCTGGGCTCAAGCAATCCTTCTGCCTCAGCCTCCCGAGTAGCTGGGACTACAGGCATGCGCCACCATGCCTGGCTAATTTTTTCTATATTTATCTTTAGTTGGCCAATTAATTTCTATTTTTATAGTAGAGACGGGGTCTCGCTCTTGCTCAGGCTGGTTTCGAACTCCTGACCTTGAGCGATCCGCCCACCTCGGCCTCCCAGAGTGCTAGGATTACAGGCGTGAGCCACCGCGTCTGGCCCCGGCTGATTTTTTCTATATATTTTTAGTTGTCCAGCTAATTTCTTTTTATTTATTTATTTATTTAGTAGAGACGGGGTCTTGCTCCTGTTTGGGCTGATCTCGAACTCCTAAGTTCAAACGATCCTCCTGCCTCAGCCTCCCAGAGTACTAGGATTACAGGTGTAAGCCCCTACACCCAGCCTTTTATTTGTATCTGTTATCCATTTTTTCTCATTGAAAACTTTTTATTTTTATGCATTTATTTATATTTTTTCAGAGACAGAGTCTCACTCTGTTGCCCAGGCTGGAGTGCAGCTGGACTCAAGTGATCCTCCCACCTTAGCTTCCCCAGTAGCTGGGAATACACAAGTGCACCACCATGCCTGGCTAATTTTTTAAGAAATTGTTTAGAGATGGGGTCTTGCTATGTTGCCCAAGCTGGTCTCCAACTCCTGGGCTAAAGTGATCCTCCCACCTCAGCCTCCCAAAGTGCTGGTATTACAGGCCTGAGCCACTGCACCTGACTAAGGTGTTTGTTTTTAAACTAACTTGTAAAAGAAGTCTATAGATTAAGATATCATGCAGTACTAAAAAGAAATGAGCTTTCAAACCACTAAAAGACATGGAAGAAACCTAAATGCGTATTACAAAGTGAAAAAGCCAATCTGAAAAGGCTACATACTGTATGATTCCAACCATATAAGATTCTGGAAGAGGCAAGACTATGGAGATAGCAAAAAAATTGGAGATTTCCAGGGGTTGGGGGCAGAAGGGGAAAAATGTGTGGAGCTCAGAGGGTTTTGAGGGCAATAAAACTATTCTGTACTATACTGTAATGGTGGATACAAGTATTTGTCAAAACCCATAGAATGTAGACCACCACGAATAAACCCTAATGTAAGCTATGGGCTTTGGGTGCTAATGATGTGTCAATGTGAGTTCATCCATGGTAAAAAAAAGTGCCACTCGGGTGCGGGATGTTGATGGGGAGGAGCTACGCATGTGTCGGGGCAAGGGTTATATGGGAATCCATTATACTTTCTGCTCAAATTTTGCTGTGAACCTAAAACTGCTCTAAAAATAAAGAAGAAAAGGAAGTGAGGGCAAGGGGGAAATGGGGAGATGTTAGTTAAGGGGCATGAAGTCTCAGTTATGCAAGATGAATAAGTTCTGGAGAGCCAATATACAACAACGTGACTACAGTTAACAGCGTATACTTGAAATTTGCTAAGAGGGTGATCTTTTTTTTGCTTATAAGACATCCTAGGTAAGAAGAAGGTAGATCTTAAGTGTTTTCATCGCACAGACAAAAAAGTTAACTGTAATGTGAGGTGATGGATATGTTAATTAGCTTGATTATGGTAAACATTTCACAATGTATATATCAAGTCATCAAGTCTTACACCTTAAATATATACCATTTTTATAATGATCAACTATATACCTCAATAAAGCTGGGGAGAAAAAAGAAAAAAGGGAAAAGAAGCTAGTTGCAGCACATGATACCCTTATGGCCAGTCTTATTAAAAAAAATCAGAAAGGTGTGAATTTAATGTTACAGTTATATTTGGAAAGTGAGATTATGGGTGATATTTGCTTTCTTTTATTTTGTACAAATTTTCTAATATAAATATAGTTATCATAGATTACGTGTGTAACCTTTAAAAGACAAGTTTTTGTATTTTGGGGAGAGGCAGTGGATTGTAATTCACAACCCGCTCTGGGAGAAAGGAACATGCCAAGGGATTATCTCAGACAGCGCTCATCGCCCCTCCTAACAAGGCGTAGACTTTCTTGAGAGTCCCTAACGGCGCGGCCCTGGAGGCTTATGGGAAGTGTAGTCCCGAAGGTCCATGGACCACCCCTCCGAGGACCCTGGGAACGGCGAGCAGCCCCTATATCTGCGCATGTGCAGTGCTCTGAGCTCGCCCGTGCCCGCCCTTCCCCCCACCTCCAGCCGCGAGTGGGTGACAGAACCCGTCTCCGCGCGTCTTCAGTGCCCCGCGCCGTGACCTGGTGTGGCACTGAGCCACGAGTGGAGGGAGGCTGTGTCCCTCCAGGTATGAGGGGGGACTGCCAGGTAGCTCCGCTCGGCCTGGGGGCGGAGGGCAAGGAAATGAGGGATGGGCTCGAGCACGCGCGGGGTGGGAGCCCAAACTTCGGCGACTCGCAGGCGGCGGTGACCCTCGGGGCGGCGTCTGAGGCTGCCCGGCGCCCTCCTTCGAGCGGGGCCGGCGGGACCCGCCTGGCCGGACGTGCGGGGACGGGGGCTCGCCCGCCTCCCTTTGTCAGGAGCCGCGCCTCAGACGGGCGGCGGGGGTCTCGGGCCGCGCGGGAGCGAGTCCGGAAGCCCCAGCGGGCGCGCGCCCACCGGACCCCGCCGGCGAGAGTGGGGGCGGGGCCGGACGCACCTGGCCACGCCCCGGCTGCTTCGGGCTGCGTCCTGGGCCTGGCGGGGCGGTGGGAGGACTGGAAGCCTCCAGTGGGTGAGAGCTCTTTGTCAGGGTGTTTTTGGTGAAGTATTCGCCTGACCCCCACATCTACCCTGTGACTTCCGGTATTATCATCTCGGAAGAATAAGGGAGGCTCGAAAAGGGGAAGTGATTTTCCCAAGGTCTCACAGCCAGCTGGTACTTTACGTTACATGCATAGCAGATGTTTTTCATTTGTCTTTTGACTTTGTCCAGTGGTAGTTTTTGCCATTCATGCGTTTTTAATTTCTCCATGGTTGAATTGACTGCTCTTTTTTTTTTTTATGGCACCCAAAAGTCTTCATCACTTTGAGATTATGCAGAAGTTTTTCTTGATTCTGGTACAGTCATGTGCACATTACAATGTTTCGGTCAGCGACAGACCTTATACACAATGATGATTCAATAGGATAACACCGTATTTTTACTGTACCTTTTCCATGTTAAGATACACAGATCGTGTTACAGCTGCCCGTAGTATTCAGTACAGTAATATGCTGTTACTCCTAGTGTGTAAGCCTAAGCCCCATAGAAATATAGCATAGGTGTGTAGTAGGCTATACCATTTAAGTTTGTGTAGGTATGCTTTATGATGTTCACACAATGAAATCGACTAATGATGTATTTCTGTGAATGTATCCCTGTCATTATGTGATGCATGACTGTACTTTAGAATCGCATTTTTTTTAAAATCTGGTGCTTTTAATGTGATCTGATTGATGGTTATGTTAAATTAGGGGGAATGGACACGTTTATGATACTGGGTCTGCCTATAGTGTTTACCATTTGTTCCAGTCCTTTTTTGTTTTGTCACCTTCAGCATTTTAGAATTTGTGAAAAAGATTTTTATTTTTCTTAGTAGTCGTATGGTATTTTACTGCTACCGGAGATAGAATCCCTTTTCTATAATTTTTTTCTCTTGTTCTTGTTGGGTATTTCCCATTTTTTTTTTCCCAAAAAAAAATGCATTTTGTGTGCATTTGGGATTTCTCTCCTTTTTTTCTTGATTAATCTGGCTGATGATTATTTTTATTGTCAGAGTCTTTTTAATGTCTGTAGCATCTGTAATAATGTCTCTTGGACCATTCTAGATGTCGATTACTTTGTGTCCTTTTTTTTCTTGGCCAGTTTGGCTACAGGTTTATTAATATTGATCTTTTCAAATAAGTGGCATTTAATTTAATTGCATTTCTTTATATTTTTCAGTTTTATTGATTTCTGCTCTTACCTTTATTTCCTTCCTTATGCTTGTTTTGGGTTTAATTGCTTTTTCTTTTTCTTTTGGTTTTGTAAGGTGGAAGCTGAGGCCATTAACTGAAGACTTCTTTTCTAATAGAAACAGTTTCATGCCATAACTGTTCCTCTAAATACTGCTTTAGCTATATCTTTTCAAATTTTTATATGCTGTATTTCCATTACCATTCAGTTCCAGTTTTTTTAAACTTCCCTTGTGATGTCATTTTTCACTCATTAATTATTTAGAATTGTATTGCTTAATTTTCAAATATTTGGAGATTGTCCAGATCTCTATTATTGATTTACTGTTTAATTCTGATTCTGATTTGGTCAAAGAATATACTCTGTTACAAATTTCTATTCTTTTAGGTTTTTTTGTTTGTTTGTTTGTTTGTTTTTTTTGAGACAGAGTCTTGCTTTGTTGCCTGGACCAGAGTGCAGTGGTGTCATCACAGCTCACTGCAGCCTCAAACTCCTAGGCAATTTTCCTGCCTCAGCCTCCTGAATAGCTGGGACTACAGGCACGTACCACAATACCCAGCTAATTTTTCTATTTTTTGTAGAGATTTTTCTATTTTTTTTGTAGAGAGGAAGTCTTGCTCTTGCTCTTGCCCAGGATGGTCTGGAACGCCTGGCCTCAAGAAGTCCTTCTGCCTGGGCCTCCCGGAGTGTTAGAATTACAGGCCTGAGCCACCATGACTGGCCTGTTCTTTTAGATTTGTTGTGGTTTGTTTTATGGCCAAGGATGTGATCTATCTTGTGGACTGTTTTATGTGCACTTGAATAAATATTGTACTGTTAGTGGTGGAGTCTTCTATAAATACTAAATGGATCAGGGTGGTTGATAGCGTGGTTTATTCTTCTGTATCCTTATAGGTTTTCTATTTACTTGTTCTATCAGTTACTGAGAGAAGGATATTGAAATGCCCAAGTGAAATGGTCATTTATTTATTTTTATTTTAATGCTATCAATTTTTGCTTCTTGTGTTTTGAAGTTTTAAGGTGCATGTACATTTAGGATTATATACATTTAGGTTATGTCTTCTTGGTTAAATTTGACACATTTATTATTATGTGATATCACTTTTTATTCCTGGTCATATTTCTTTTTCTGAAGTCTACTTTGTCTGACATTACTATCATTACTACAGCTTTTCTTTGATTAATGTTTGCAGGGCGTATCTTTTTTCATCCTTTGACACTTTAATGTAGCTATGTTTTTATATTTAATACAAAATGCTTATAGACAGCACATAGTTTGGTCTTGCTTTTTTATCCAGTTTGACCTCAGTCATTTAATTGGCGTGTCTGTAACAATTATTGATATAGTTGGATTAAAATCTACCTTCTTGGTAGCATTTTTTTGCTTGTCTCATCTGGTCTTTGTTCCTGTTTTCCTTTTTTCTGCCTACTTTTGGCCTAAGTGGGTACTTTCTATTGACTTTATTTGGAAAAATTTTCCAAAATTTTTGGTGGTTGTCCTAAGGTTTACAATAAACATCTTGAATTATTCATAGTGGACCTTTAAATAATATTATACTGCTTAATGTATATATACTTATAGTAGTATATTCCCAATTTTTATCCTCTCATTTTTTTGTGCTATTATTATCATACATTTTACTTTTACATATGCTGTAAACCCACAGAACTTTGGTACTATTTTTGCTTTAGATAATCAGTTATTTTTTAGAGTGATTGAAAGCAGGAAAAATTGTCTATATTTACTGTCATTTTAACTGTTCTCAGACATCTTCATTTCTTTGTGTAGATCTAGGTTTCTGTGTGCTATCATAGTATTTCTATCTAAAGAACTTCTTTAAATAGTTCTTATAATACAGGTCAATTGATAATGAATTCTCTCTGTTTTTGTTTGCTTGAAAAGGTTTTTATTTCACCATCATTTTTGAAAGATATTTTTTGGTGAGTATAGAATTCTGGGTTGATAGTTGATTTTTTTTTTCTTGTTAAAGCACTTTGTAAAGATGTCACTACATTGTTTTTTGGCTTATATAGTTTCTAATGAGAAGAAGGTGGCTGTGATTGTTTGAAATGGTTCTTCTATTAATATATATAATGTGTCTTTTCTTCTCTCTGGCTACTTCGAAGACTTTCTTTTTAACCTTAATTTTCCGTTGCTTGGATAGGATGTGTCCATGTATGTTTTTTGTTTGGTTTTTGGTATTTATCCTGTGTGGATACATTATCTGAGCTTCATGGATCTGTGGTTTGATAGCATTTATTATTTTTGGAAAATTCTTGGCCATTATGTCTTCAAATACTACTTTGCTCCTTTTGGAATTTCAATTACATGTTTGTTAGATCATTTGATACTATGATTCAGTATCACAAAGAGTTACTGAGATTCAAGGATAGAGCCCTTGGATGCCTTAGCCTTTATTTTTTCCTTTCATTTCTCTTTGTGTTTCAGTTTGGGTAATTTCCTTTGACTTATCTTCAGGTTTACTGAAACTTTTCTTAGCTCTGTTGAATCTACTAACAAACCTGTTGAAGGTATTCTTTCATCTCAGTTACTATGCTTTTCTTTCTTAGCAATTCCATTTAATTTTTTCTAGGTGTTTCCATCTCTGCTGCAATTCTCTATTTGTTCATTCATGTTGTTCATCTTTTCCATTAAAACTTTTAGTATATAAATCATAGTTGTTTTAAATTCCCTGTCTGTTCATTTCAGCAGTTGAGGGTTCTGATGATTGCTTTGGCTCTTGATCATGGGTTGTCTTAGTCTGGCCTTTTGGGGTGTCTTATGATGTTTAATTGAAGGTAGGTGCTGCCAGTGTGATCTTTTCTGCCCCTTCTAAAGAGGGAAAGGGACTATCTCAGGAAGTAGTATTTTCCCAGGTGGTGTGTAGGGATTTCTAAACAGGTCATTCTAGGAGTTGTGAGGCAGGTCAGACTCTTAATAACAATGCCTTCCTTTTTCCTCTATTCCAGTTCTGCCTTCATATTTCTCTGCCTTTACCCCAAAACTGCAGAAAATGAACAAATTCCAGGTGAGTTGTTTATTTATTCCCCACTTTGTTTTTCAGTGCATTTGAGGATGCTTATTAGGATCTGGAAAATGAAATAGAAAAGTATAAATGAATAAAATTCAAGAAAAACATTGTAAAATTAACTGATCGCTGCCAACAGCCAAAAAGCAAACTGAATTAATTAAGAATTTTGCATTGGTTATGAGTGCCAATTCCTTGGTTCTCTATATTAGGTCTGAATAAATACTACTTCATATAGGTGGTATTTTGGACAGCATCCCCAGGGCGAGTTATCAGTTTGTCTTTGGTTTCTTCATATAGCATTCTTCAGCACAAGTGCAGAGCATTATTGCATGTATTTTGTTTTTCCAATCAGATTAGCGTAATGCCAGAGAACTCAATAAATATGTGAGTATGTATTTAAATTTTCTCCCAACCCCCTGTAGGTACCATTGTCATTACTTTCTTGAGTAGCTTTCCAGAGTTTATTTGTACATATTTATAGAAGTACAAATATAGATGCAAATATAAGATATCATATTAATCATACTGTTCTGTTTATATTTGTTCTGTTTTTAATTAATAGACTTCATTTTTAAAGCAGTTTTGGGTTTACAGAAAGACTGAGTAGAAAGTACAGAGTGCCCCATATACCTCTTCACTTCCCGACTGCCTTCCACAGTTTCCCCTATTATTGAGATCTTGAAAAAAATTTTTGCATCAATGTGGTATACTTGTTACAATTAATACTTTAAATAAAGTCCATAGTTTACATTAGGGCTCACTCTTTATGTTACACATTCTGTGGGTTTTGAAAAATGTGTAATGACATGTATCTCCCATTGTGGTATCATACAGAATAGTTTCACTGCCCTAATAATCCCGTGATCCACCTATTTATCCCTTCCTTCCTCTCCCTAAGCCCCTGAAGTTTTAACCACTGATCTTTTTATTGTCTTGTCTTCCTAGTTTTGCCTTTTCCAGAATGTTGTATAGTTGGATTCACACAGTAGGTGGCCTTTTCAGATTGGTTTCCTTTACTTAGAAATAGGCACTTAAGGTTCCTCCATGTCTTTTCATGGCATGATACCTCATTTTGTTTTAGCACTGAATAATATTCCGTTATGTGGATGTACCACTTTTTATTTATCCTTTCACCTATTGAAGGGCATCTTAGTTGCTTCCAAGTTTTAGCAATTATAAAAGAGGCTGCTGTAAACATCTGTGTGCAGGTTTTTGTCTGGACATAAGTTTTCAACTCATCTGGGTAAATACCAAGGGCCATATTACTGGATCATATAATAAGAATTTGATTAATCTTATAAGAAACTGTCAAAATGTCTTCCAAGTGGCTGTATCATTTTGCATTCCCACAAGCAATAAATGAGAGTTCGTGTTGCTATATGTCCTCCAGCATTTGGTGTTGTCAGTGTTCTGGATTTTAGGCATTTTAATAGGTGTGTAATGGTATCTTGTTTTGATTTACTAATTCCCTGATGACGGATGATGTCAAGCATCTTTTCATATGCTTATTTGGTATCTCTTTATCTTTTTTGGCAAAGTATCTGTTCAGATATTTTGCCCATTTTTAAATCAGTTTGTTTTGTTATTTTGAGTTTTAAGAGTTATTTGCATGATGTAGATACAAATCTTTTATCAGATATGTGTTTTGTGAAGATTTTCTTCCAGTTTGTTGTCTTCTCAGTTTCTTAATTATGTGTTTTTATCACTCAGTAACATAGCTTTGAAATCTTTCCATATCAGAGCATAGTTTCCTCATTCTTTTTTCCTAATTTTTTTGTGTAATGTAACATATATACAGAGCAGTGTACAAAATATAATACTTTATATTATAACAGCATGTATAACAAATATGTATACAGTAAAGAGTAAAAAAATGGGTACCCATGTATGCACCTGGGTTAAAACAGAAAGTTCTCTGTTCTTTATGATGCATTTTCTGATTGAATCCTTCGACTAAGTAGCCACTATCTTCACATTTTTGTTAATCATTCCTTTGCTTTCCTTAAAGACTCTGCTACTTATATGTGTATTCCTAATTAATATAACATTTAGTTTTGAAAAACTATAACTGGAATTAATATTGCCGTGGCTTGCATAATCTTTTTTCTGATGGGTGGAGTTGTTTTCTTTTAGACATATAGGATCTAAAAGATGTCCTTTCTTGCACCCAAGTGCCCTTTATCAAGACTCGGATTATTTTTTTTTTTTCCAAATTACATTACCTTGTATTAGCTAAGGGGAGATGAAACCACTCATGCCTTGCTGGTGATAGTATAAAATTATACAGCCTTACTGGGAGCAATGTGGCAATACTTACCAAGCAATTTGTAACAATACAAATCTAGCTGTGTCTAGAAATTTTGCTACTATTGAACAAAGGCTCCCAGGAGAAGATGAGCCAAATGGAATCTCTGGGTCATGGTCTGGCTTCAGCTTTCCCAAGAGTTTACATAAGTCCCGTTTGGGGAAGTCATTGGTAAGGTCATGGAAAACATAGGGCTCTACGCATTTGGGCCATCTGGTAGGATCAAAATGTGGATTAGGTATTAAAAGTCTGGTAGGAATATAATTAGAGGGAATGGGATGCTGTGTATTTTCTGCTTCTTGGCACACTCACTGGTTAACTGCCAACTCTCAGGAGTAGATTAAAGCGGAACACTTCTGTGAGGTGAAATGAATGTCTTCATCTGATCCAGAGCAGCTTGGTGTAGAGGAGGGAGACAGATGTCATTAGCACATGTTCAAGATAAGCCAAAGCAGGTACAGATAAGAATCTGTGCCAGGCTCATCTAGGCATTCTGCCCTCAGGTTAATAAAAAGGTGGTAGAGTGGCAGCAGATACCTTGTTGAAGATAGCCCTCCAAGGACCTGCTTTTGAATCACTCTGTTCCAGTTTATACTGCAAGCAATTTGGTGTCAGTAGAAAATCACTGCCACTCTGCAATCTCTTTCAAACCTCTAACTTCTAGGGATTTCCTTCAGCTCTGTCTTGTATTGATCTTTTGTTTGCCCTTTCCCATGTATTTGACTTTTTTGGATCACTGTTGTCTTATTGGAGTATGTTCTTCACTAGCTCATTGAGAAAGGATGTATGAGAGATATATTTTTTGGACTTTTCATTTCTGAAAATGTCTTCATTCTGTTCTATTTGATTGATAGCTAGATATGCATGTGGATTTGTTCATTCCTTGCTTTAGTTCTGACAGTTTTTGCTTGATGTAATTTGAAGCCTTATTATTCATTGCATATATGGTTATTGATTATATGCACGTTTGATTATTCTATCTTCCTGATTTACTCTTTTATCATTTTGGGATGGGTCTCTTTATCTGTGATAATACTCTTGTTTGATATAAATAAAATCGTAGGTACTTTTTAATGATTAGTGTTTTTATGATATATCTTTTTCTATTCTTTTTGCTTCAACCTATTTGTGTTCTTATATTTGTGGTATGTTTCTGCTAAACAGCATATAGTTTGGTCATGGTTTTTATGTAGCCTATCTCTTTTTATTGATTTATTTGTGATTAATTTTATTACAGGGACAGATGGGTTTAAGTCTATCATCTTGCTATTTGTTTTTTATTGTCCTATCTGTTCCCATTGTCCTTTTTCTCTTTTTTTTTTTTTTAAGTGTTTGCTCTAGGGATTATAGCTTATATGCTTTTCTGACAACCTTGATAATTTTACATATTACTTTACAGTTCATCTGAAGTTTTTGTGTGCTAACTCTAATCTGGGTTATCTCTACATCTGCTTCTTTTGACTTGTTTATCTCTTGATTGGTTTTGTCTTCTCATTGTTTTTGCTTTTTCACATCTAGTAATTTTTGTTTGTATGATGGACATATTGTATGATACATATTAATAGCTCCCTCTAAACTATGTTTTGTTCAGCCAGACAGTTAAATTATTGGCACATCATTCTGATCCTGTTGGAGCTTGTTTTTCAGATTTGCAAGGGTGGGTCATTTCAGTTAGATCATAGTCCTTTCTCCTAGGGTATGCTCCTTACCCTAATGGCTTTTGTGGCGTCTCAGCTGTTCACCGGTATCTCTCCTCCTGCCAGATTCAGACTGCAGCATCTGCCCAGCACTGTGCAACCTTTGAAATCTCTGTTCAGACTTCAGTCTCCCAGTTGTTGCTCTCTGCTAGTTCTCTTGGAGGCTTGCTATCCACCTGCACATATTAAGAACCAGCCAATGATCTGAGGTGAATTATTATGGAGAATGTTAGGGCCCCTTTTCTGTGGCCTCCTTAGCTCCGTTACCCTGTGACTTAATCTATGTTGTGCTGCTATAACAGAATACCTGAGACTGGGTAATTTATAAAGAACAGACATTTATTTTCTCACAGTTCTGGAAGCTAACAGTCCAAGATCAAGGTGCCAGCACGTTGGGTGTATGGTGAAGGCCTGGTCTCTCCTTCCAAGGTGCTTCCAAGGTGGCACCTTGAATGCTGCATTCTCTGGAGGGGAGGAATGCTGTATCCTTGAATGGCAGAAGGTAGAATGGCCAAAAATGGGACAAACTCCCTCCCGAAATCCCCTTTAGAAAGGCGCTTATATCATTTGCAAGGGGAAGAGCCCTCATGACCTAGTCACCTCTCAAAGGCCATACCTCCCAATACTGTTACATTGGGGATTAAATTTCAATAAGAACTTTTGGATGGGACGAAAAATACTCAAAGCATAGTATCCTGACCCCAAATCCCAATTGCTTTGCAGTCCCAAATGCCAGGTTGTTTTTGTTTTTTGTTTTTTGTATTTTTTTTTGAGACAGAGTCTCGCTCTGTTGCCCTGACTAGAGTGCCGTGGCGTCAGCCTAGCTCACAGCAACCTCAAACTCCTGGGCTGAAGCGATCCTCCTGCCTCAGCCTCCCGAGTAGCTGGGACTACAGGCATGCACCACCATGTGCGGCTAATTTTTTCCTATATATTTTTAGTTGTCCGGCTAATTTCTTCCTATTTTTAGTGGAGACGAGGTTTCACTCTTGCTCAGGCTGGTCTTGAACTCCTGATCTCAAACAATCCTCCCACCTTGGCCTCCCAGAGTGCTAGGATTACAGGCGTGAGCCACCATGCCCAGCCCCAATTGCCAGTTTTTATTTATTCCATGTAGCAACACTCACTGCTGCCTGGGCTTTATTTTTCTGTGCCATAGTTTAGAAAATACCCTTAGGGACATTTTTACTGAGTGTAAAATTCAAGATTGATACTTTTTTTTTCCTTTCAACATCAGTGTGAATGTGGGGCTCCCCTGCTATATGCCCTTTTTTCAATAATTGTAGACAGGCACTGGTTGCTCTCCCATGCCTGCAAATGGTCATTTTATTTTGTCCAGCTTTTATTGTTTGCCTTTCTCAGAATTTTGAATCCTTTACTTTTTAGTGTAGTGTAGTTAGGAAGTCTAAAGGCCTTCTGTCTGCTTATCAGAATGTGACTTACTGTCTCCTGAAACTAATAAACTTTTCTCTTTGTACCCGGTGTTCAGAAATTTCCTTATGATTTTTTTTTTTTTTTTGGCTTAAAACAACAGAAATTTATTCTCTCACAGTTTGGGAGGCCAGAAGTCCAAATTCAAGGTGTTACCAGGACCATGCTCCCTCCAGAGGCTTTAGGGGGTGATTCCATTCCTAGACTCCCCCCTCTTCTGGTGGCTACAGGCATTCCCAGGCTTGTGACCACCTGACTCCAATCTCTGCCTCTCTGGTCACACGTGGTTCCTTTTCTTCCTTTTTGCCTGGTAGATCATAAGATTTTTTTTTTTCTTTTGTTGATTTTGTGAAGTGTGAAAAATGCACAGAAATACTAATAATTACCAACCT
This sequence comes from Lepilemur ruficaudatus, assembly GCA_963574885.1. Classification (NCBI taxonomy): domain Eukaryota; kingdom Metazoa; phylum Chordata; class Mammalia; order Primates; family Lepilemuridae; genus Lepilemur; species Lepilemur ruficaudatus. Next base: position 49,317 of record CAUYRT010055107.1, read on the forward strand.
ATTATACAGTCTAGTCCATACTTAACATTTTGGTGTATTTGCTTCCACACGTTAAAGTTTTTTTCTTTATATTACGCAATTCCTACATGAATTCTGTCTCTTACTGTGTCATATGAGGATGTGCTCTCCCTAGCATACTGTCTCTCTTTGTTTTATGTCACGTTACTCATGGCTAAAATCCTCTTGACTATTAAAACCAGTCTTCTCACCGTCGTGGTAACCAATATTAGAAGTTTTGTGTGGGTGTGTATCCAGTTCTCTTTTTAAAAGTACTTTTGTATGAATTAACAGGATTATATAGAATTTTTAGGTCATGTCATATGCATACTTTTGGCATTCTGTTTAACTATTGATGCACCTGAGCCAGCTTTCTGTGCCTTTTGTTTTCAGGCTTTGTGTTAAGTTTGTCTCTTATAAAAAGTGTGAATATATATATATTTTTTTTAAACTGTGAAAGTGTTAGTTTTTTAACATTTATTCCATTTTATTTATTTTTTTTAAAGAGACAGGGTCTCACTCTGTCACCCAGGCTGGAGTGCAGTGCTATGATCATAGCCTCACTGTATCCTTGAACTCCTGGGTTCAAACGATGCTCCTACCTCAGCCTCCCTAGTAGCTGGTACTACAGATGCACACCACTGCACCCTGGCTATTTCTTAAAACTTTTTTTTGTAGAGGCAAGTCTCGCTCTGTTGCCCAGACTGGTCTGAAACCCCTGCCCTTAGGTGATTCTTCCACTTTGGCTTCCCAAAGTGCTGAGATTGAAGGTATGAGCCACTGTGCCTGGCCCCTATTTTAATTTGATTTGATTATTGATTTTATTGATCTACTTTCCCCCCTCTGCTGGTCTGTCAGAATATGTTTTCATCCTTTCAGGGAATTATCTTACTTTTTTTCAGTACTTCTTTAAATGTTTATTTTAAACAAAATTTAATCAGAATATTTCTCCCACACATGATACTTTCCCCATGCTACAACTACCAAGTTAATGGAATCCAAAAATTAGTTACAGCTTATTATTTAACACCTCTGTCTCCTATTCCCTATTTATTTTAATATCTTTTGATCATTTATTAGCTTTTGTTTTTTCCATAGCATCCAGCTGATTCTTGCTGGGCTTAATTTTCTTCTTTTTGGAGTATGTCCTTTGATAGTAATAATATTTAATACATGACATTATTAGTCATCATTCTAGATCAGGGGTTGTCAAATTATGGCCCATTGTCCAAATGGCCTGCTGCCTTGTTTTTATATGGCTCACAAGCTAAGAACGATTGGGGAGGAAATATCAAAAGAATAGTATTTTGGGTTGTGAAAATTATCTAAAATTCAGATTTGTGTCCATAAATCAAGTATTATTGGAACACAGCCATGCCTATTTGTTTACATATTGTCTATGCCTGCTTTTGTAGTATAAAGGCCAAGTTGATTAGTTTTGACAGACACTACATACATCTTGCAAAACCTAAAATATTTACTAATTGACCCTTTATAGAAAAAGTTTGCCAACTTGTGTTTTAGATATTCTCAGCTCTTTGAAGATATTCCATTATTTTCTGGCTTCCATTGTTTTTATTGAAAAATAAGCTGTCAGTTTTATTGTCTTTGAATGTTCTGGCGGTATTAGTTTTATTATGATGTGCCTAAGTGGGGTTTTTGTTTTTATATTCTACTTCAGGTTAGTGGTGTTTCTCAAAACTGTAGCCTGGTATGAGCTGTTTTGGAAAATTTTCAGCCATTAACTCTTCAAATATTGTTTCTGCTGTATTTCCTCTCCTTCTAGGACTCTAATTGCAAGTATATTAGACCTTTTTAGCTTATTGCATGTGTCTTTAGACTCTAATGTATTTTCCATCCTTGTTCCTTCTATATATTTTTTTTGAGACAGAATCTCACTCTGTTGCCCTGAGTAGAGTGCCATGGCATCAGCCTACCTCACAGCAACCTGAGACTCCTGGGCTCAAGCGATCCTCCTGCCTCAGCCTCCCCTGTGGCTGGAACTACAGGCACGTGCCATGATGCCTGGCTAATTTTTGTTTTTAGTAGAGTCAGGGTCTCATTTCTTCTCGGGCTGATCTCGAACTCTTGAGCTCAAGGGATCCTCCTGCCTCAGCCTCCCAGAGGGCTAGGATTATAGGCATGAGCAACCACACCTGGCCTGTTCCTTCTATATTTTAGTCTAGATATTTTTTATTGGCATTTATTATCTCTTCAGCTTTGTCTAATCTGTTATATCCAACTATATACTTAAAAATTTTCCCACCATTTTTATGGCTTGGATGTGGTAGGGAGTTGTTTCTGATATTTTTTCTCATAATTGGAAGTACATCTTCTGCCTTTAAATATTCAAAGCTTTAACACTGGTGCCTATATAATCTTCATTAATGCACTGGTAACATCAAATACCAAACGTTTGTATGCTTGCCTCCCTGTACCCATCTTGAGAGCAGAAACAGTGTTTTATTAATCTTAGCTACCTACCAAATATGAAAGGGCCAAAGATAAGTAAATCTGAATGTTTTAACTATAAAATTTTTTTTTGAGACATGACAGTGAACAAGATGTACTGTTGGTGTTATATGTAAATTTTCATGGTGAATAACTATTGTGACGACATGGTAAGAAAAAGTTTTCATATATCCTTTCTATATCACCAAATGGTGATCACCTCAGAATGAATAACAATATGCCATTTCAGGGATCAGTTTCATTCACGGATGTGACTGTGGACTTTACCCAGGAGGAATGGGAGCAACTGGACCCCTCTCAGAGGATCCTATACATGGATGTGATGCTGGAGAATTATAGCAACTTACTTTCAGTTGGTAAGTACAATTTTCACTTGGAGCTATTTGCCTAGTAGCATTTACATCCTTGCTTAGTTACCAAAAATTATGAACTTCTGAATTACAAAATGGTTTTGGCCTCTATCTTCAGGTATTAAAGATGAAAGAGAGTGCAGCCTCTGAAGTTGTACCTTCTTTGAAGTTTTCTGAAGTTCAGTCAGGTGCTATGTCCCATTAGTAAATCCTGTTATCAAACCAGGTGTAATTTTCAAGTTGGAGCAACAAAACGTTGTGGATAGTATAGTTAAAATTGCCAGTTCAGAACTTGTTAGGGGAGATATGAATGGGGAATCAGAAACCAGTGGAATTAGGAATCAGGGATTATGAACAGATTGGTACCCTCTTCAAATCCCTCAACCTTTCAAGATGGCTGAATACAGAGGACCTGTACACCCCAGATTTCTGAATCACATCTCCAAATACCAGTCTCTCCCTGCTTACCTGTTTTTTCTGTTTGACTTAATAGATATTTACCTCTCCCACACTTGAAGCCCTGATACTTGCCTAAAACATCTTAAACCTTTGATTTGTAATTAGTTCTTTCATTAATACTGTTTGCTAGAATGGTGACCTTTATATTTTAGCTCATGGGAAGTGGTGTTGTCAATGAAAGACAACCCAAACTCTGTAAAATTAAAGAGGTTTCTTCTGGAGCTGAGTATGTGACCAGGGCCCAGAGAGCCACACCCAAGAAGCCTTGAGCAAGTAATCTTGCCATGCTTCAGTTACAGTTTGGTTTTATGCATTTCAGGGAGACAGGAATTACATGTGAAGTCATAAGTCAGTACATGGAAGGCATACAGTGATTTGGCCCAAAAAGGTGAGACATCTTGAAGTACAGAATTAAAGGTTATAGGTGGATTTTAAAGATTCTTTGACTTATAATCGGTTAAAAAAATGCAGCTTTCTCTAAAGGCTTAGAGTGTTTTATGATAAAGGAAAGCTGTTAATCAGAGGCAATTCACTGGACATACACCCATAGGTGTGATTTAAGCTTTGTCTTAATACTGTTTGTAACTCATTAACATGCCTAAGGCTATCTCCAAGAAGGGAAGGGGGCTTGATGAGACATATATGACCTCCTTTCTCGTGGCCAGCAACTCAGCTGTAGGGTATTTCTGGGGTCCCTTTGGCCAAGAAGGGGTCCATTCAGTTGGCTGGGGAGGCTTAAGATTTTATTTTAGTTCACAGTTCCTCCTGTTTGGCCAAGATCTGCCAGAGGCAGCATTGGTGGCCCAATTGTTGCCAGGGTGGTTTGGCTACCTGCCCCGGTTCCATCCAGGCCCTGGGTGGAACCCTTGTGGCCAAGGGGACTTAAGAGCCAAAAGGCCTTACAGGAGGTGAGTTGTATATTTCATTTATATATTATAATGTAATAATAGAAATAAAGTACACAATAAATGTGATGCACTTAAATTATCCTGAAACCTTGCCCCCTCCCCTGGTCTGCAGAAAAATGGTCCCTGGTGCCAGAAAGGTTGGGAACCACTGGCTTGCAGCCCATTAAATATTCTAGGCCAGACAGGACTGGAGGTGGACAGGCACCCCTCAACCCCTTAAAAACTTCTAGGTAACATAAGAGTAAAATCAAAGTATTAAAGGCAAGCGTACAAAATAAATGTGTAAGTGTTGAGCTGTTGTATTCTTGGGTTTAGTTGCCAACTTGTAGCAATTTGTTATATAAAACGTAGGCATTATTAACCGTTGAGGCTAAGTAATTTAGAGACTTTTGTTGTACAGCAGTATTTTTTGTGGTCAGTATAGTAATTTGTCCCAAGCTGACCAATAAATTTCTTACTACATGTTTATTTGCATAAACCCCACAGCTAGGAATAGCTATACATAGGAAGCTCTAAGTCTATGGGAAGCAGGAAATTCTTACTGCTGGAATTGACGTTTGGACCATGGAGGCCAAAGAGGCAAAGTCTCCCATTTCATATTTGTATCTGTATCTGCATGTCCATCCTTGACCTGGAGATCTGAGCTAATTTCATCCCTTGAAATCAGCCCTTACAATCTCACATGCCCACCTCTTCCGCAATAGTCTCTGGGCCTAGAGGAAAGATGTTTGTAGTTTTCAGTAGCAGTGGTTGTGAGTAACAGTCCTGCTTGGCAGGATTCAATGATTTTAAATCGTGGAGATATCAGGTAAACTTCGCTGTTTACTTAATACTTATCTTGACTCTGGAAAACAAAGCAAGAGAATCATTTATGTTTTAAATAACATGACTTTCTTAAATAAGTAAATCTTGTGCTGTAGCTGATTATAAACTATTGTTTGAGAAGAATCAAAGTAAAATAATTTTGGATGATTAAAGTCTTAAAATAGTCATGGTTAAAGACATGACGGAGATTTGGTTTTTTTCTATGGCATAGCAATTTAGCATAATTATAATTATTAACATATACCAAGACATATTAGAATTTTAGGAATCTCATACAGTTTTGGAACATATTCATAATATTTATACAAATATAACCCAACGAACGTTAAACATCATTTCATATCGGACAATGCTTTCTGTATGGCTTTAACATACCAAATAAGCCTGATATGTCTCTCTTGGACTTTTAGTGGCTCTATTAAAATGCTAGTTTGAGGTTAAAAGCACTGAATTTGGAATTTTGGTTTTAGAAAGTTTGTCAGATATTAAAGGTTTAAAACATTTGTTCAAAGTAAAATCACTGTAAAATAATGGTCATTTATTTAACCAAGAGCGATAGTCATCAAAAGGCTCTATGCACGGGGATGTGCATGCCTGTAATCCTAGCACTTCGGGTGGCTCAGGTAGGAGGATTG